>JANAVB010040817.1:15376375-15656375 GCA_029216955.1 Iris pallida | reverse complement strand
CGAAAGTTTGGAAAATATTATTTTATTTATTTGTTTGAATTAAAATATAATTTTTAGAATTATATAAATATTTATTATAGAAGGCCTTAGTCACAGTTAAGTTTTGGAGTGCAAGATAACCAAGAATTCTGGCACTGAGAGTGTGGTCGAGTGCTTTGACTTGTGTTCTAGCCATGGTAGAGAAGGCCGAGTCATAGGTGTGTACTAACTAGAAAAACCAGGCCAAATCGTGACATAATCCTAGAAATAATTTAATTACTTAGTATAAAGATTATTGGCTTTTAGAAGACCTGGTCGTTCCAAACTAGCCCGAACCCAACCCAAGTCCTGGTGGTCATGTAGTGCGACCAACATCGTCCATGTAGATATATAGATGTGTATATATATTGGTAGTCAATTTCTAACATTGTGAATAATTTCTATAAATTATATATTAAATATAATATATGTATTATTGTTATATAAATTTATATTTTACTTGCAAATAGGATAACCTTCTCTTAGAATGATATTTTAGATTTTTGGGATTTACTTAGGCTATACATATATACTTGTGTATAAATATATTCATAATAGATAGACATAGTGCTTTATACATATTTTCCCTCGATCTTGAATATTAGAGAAATATAAATTTAAGTTTATATTTCTTTTGCTTTCGGTCATTTTCTCCCTAATCATGATCATATATACAATTTTATCTTATGTCTTTTCTAAACATCGCCATATCATAAGTTCGTATCACTTATATTCTTTTCCTTGGACCTAATTAAGGAATTATTTTAAAATAACTTCTCACTCAATTGCCTATTAATCTCGAGTTAAGTTTTTGGATTCAAAACTTTCCTCCAATCGTTGAATATTGAATATCCATGAAATATGGATTATAAGATTTTTACTTATTTTGACTTCGATCATTATCCTTCATAATCGATTGTTTTTCTTTTCAAGAAGCTGACCTTATACTTGAAGAACATGTACTTACACTTTTCTATCTTTATCAACTTGTATGATATTTTAAAACTCCTTTGTTATTCTTGAGGATATAGTTGGAATAATTTTGATGACTTGAGATGACAAGACAGCAGTGCACTGTCGTCACTTATTTGAATTATCGAGACTGCGGGTTCACTGCAGCCAGCAGCGCACTGGCGTGGCATGACCCCTAAGTTAAAATAATTTCAAGTAAGCGTGGGTGATCGAACATTTTTAAAATTATGTCTTGGTCGTCTAATTTCATCCTTGAGTTGTTATGTCAAGATTA
Source organism: Iris pallida (assembly GCA_029216955.1). Lineage (NCBI taxonomy): Eukaryota > Viridiplantae > Streptophyta > Magnoliopsida > Asparagales > Iridaceae > Iris > Iris pallida. Next base: position 15,655,111 of record JANAVB010040817.1, on the reverse strand, counting down.
GATAGATTTGATAGAGTATTCGTTATCGCAACATAGCTTGAGTTGTGGAGCCAAGGGTTTAATGCAGCTAGCTGTACACTGGCGAGGCATAAATTCTCGATAAAATGACTTCGATTATGTTTACGAGTTTCGAATACCATAGAGACTACGTCTTATTGGCATATAACTATTAAGTTTTTAAATTAATTTGTGCTCATTTCTAGTCACAATCTTCTCAATAAACTGGTAATTCTTCCTTCCTTTCTTATCCTTCTAATTTTCAGATTGTCACCTTTTAATGTAATTTCGACTGGATTCTTAAACTTATCTAGATTTTGATTCTAAACTCATGCCTAAATAATAGTGTATAAATATTTTAAGCATATCGAAACGATTTTGGATTTGATCATCCTTGAACAATTTCGATCATGACTAGACTCCTTTTATTATATTTCGATCGAGTCAATTCGTATCCCTTCCTAGGTTTGATTCTATAATCATGCCTAAACAATTTTGCTTAACTAATTGATCGTTTCTAAAAAAATTTGATCACGACTAAACTCTCTTGACTATCATCATAATCGTGCATATTTCAAGTCAAATATTGCTAATGTTCATTTTGATCATTACTATTTTGACCTTGTTCATGCTCGTGCCAACTTTCTAGTTTTATCATGCATGGATGACTTGCATGATTAACCTTGATCGTGACTGTATCTTAACTTATACCTATAGGACTATAGCCTTGTTTAGATTGCATCTAGAACCTTGATCATTCTTTAGAAATTCGGTCGTAACTCGATTATGTTGACTGTAATTGGATCATGCCAAATCATTTTAATTTAAATCATTCTTAAACATTAGGTTGTCAACTAGACCATTTGACCGAATATTGATCGTGCCAAATCACACTTTACTTTTGTCTATTATCTTTATCATTTTGATCATATCCATGATTCGCGTGACTAATTAGATCATGTATCATATCACTCCCTTGATTATACCATTCGTCGTTTTATTCATATCAATTAAAAAAATTGGTTTCTTGATTATTCTTCATAGTCGTGCCTAATCGTGTCCTTTAAAATTTCTAGGATAAATCATTCTAAGGTGGATAGGTCGTAAGCCCACTTACCATTTTCTTATATTTTCTATTTAGTTTATTTTAGTTTAAGTAATTTCCCAAACCGGGAAATAATTTTCATTCTATTTCTATTATAGATATTTTTGAAAAAAAGGGGGAGGGGGAAGATTTGCAAAACTTTAGAAGAAATTTTATTCTAGGATTATTTGAATTACTATTTTATCAAGAGTTATATTAAATTCAAATTATTACTATATTATTTTAAAAGATATTATATTTGTGGAAAATAAACAGCTATAAATATCTGAATTATTCTTAAGAAATATTTTGACAATTGATTATTTAAAGTAATAGGTATTATTTTAGAAAATATTTTTGTGATTGAGTTGCAGTATGATTGGGTCAAATTCCTAGTTTCCCAAAGCCTCCAACCATCTAAATCCCTATCCCTAATTCCCAAAATCAATTCCACATCTCTAACCCTACATTCCTCTTTCCAGAGTTTCAGAAATTTCTATTCATTTATTTATTCACATATTTTAATTGTAGGAGTTGAAGGCAGTTTCGTCGATAGTTTGTTTATAATTATTTTCCTTATCAAGCATGTTTCAAAATTTAAGTTGAGAGTATTTTTAGGGCTTTTAGAGTTTCAAACACTTTCTTCCTATTTTATTTATTTTATTTTATTCGATCAATTTCTTTTATCATAAATTTCTACTACCTTTCGCCAATCTCCCAAGTCTGCCTATCATAGTAGTCCTTAAATTCGAGGACGGATTTATTTCCAAGGTGGGTAGATTTGTAATCCTTTTTCCAAAATTTTAATAGATTTTTATTTTATTTTATTGAATTACGATTTTTAGATTTTTATAAATAATTATTTAGTTATTATTACGGTAGATGACTTTAGCCATGGTTGAATTTTGGAGTACAAGACGACTAGGAATCATGGCACGGATAGTGCAGTGGCGTGCCTTAACTAGTGTATTAGCTATAGTAGGGATGGCCGAGCCATAAGTGCGTCCCAACTAGAAAAACCAGGCTAAGTTGTGACTTAAACCCCATAGATGATTTAATTATTTATTTATTAAAATTATGACTTCTATGGGACCCGGTTGTACCAATTTAGCCCAAACTGGACCCAAACCAAACCAGAACCCGGGTAGGCATGTAGTGAGACCAAATACACCATGTAGATATATTTTAAGTAGATGCAATGGCTATTATTGGTTATTGTATTTTGTTATTATTATTATTATTATTATTATTATTATTATTATTATTATTATTATTATTATTATTATTATTATTATTATTATTATTATTATTAGTATTGTTGATAATTTGAAGGAATTTTTTGTTGATGCTATAATTAATATAAAATGTCTTTATTATCGATTACTTGTGTTCTCAGAAAAATATATATTATCGTGTAAATAGATTTTATGTATAGACACTGTCCATGAAAAACTTATTATATATATATATATATATATATATATATATATATATATATAATTAGGCATATAAATATATTTACAATTTATTAATGTATATACATATATACATGTTATATATATAGGTGTGTATATATGTATATATACATGTATAATAGGCAAAGCCCATCCCAGGCCCGGCCCAAATCCAAGTTTCCCCCTGAACCCGAGCCTGTAAGCCGAAGCTTTTTTTACTCGATGTATATATATCGAGATCGAGGGAATGTAACGAGGAAACCCTAACTCCTATGCCACCACACCCACAAGCGCCACCCTCCTCGATGCCTGGGCGGCCTTTCCAAGACCGCGTGCCGCTGTGTGAGTCGCCGGACGGCGACTGAAACCCGCACGCGGAGCGTAAAGAGCAGCAGCGGTTCCATGGATCGCCTTCACAGCGACTTTTCGTCGCGGATAATGAATGATTTTGCAAACTACTTGCTCTGGTATGTTCGCAACATATACGCCTATCTTTTCTTTCAAACACTTCGTAATTAGACGCACCATATTGTCTGTTAGAGCGACGCAAAGTCGAAGAAAAACCACCCCGAAACAGGATAGTACATAGCAGTCCAAACACCCTGTTGGAAGGCAAATTCTCGCAAATCCTTTGACTGACTCAAAAATGTGCTTGAATAGGTTTATAGACAACCTATAGGACTCCACAACCCATTTTGCAGAAGTCGATTTCATCGACTATGCACCGAGAAATCGGATCCCAAAGTTTACCAAATAACTGTTTTCAAAAATATTAAAAACCTTCAATACGACGTGCGTCCCGCCAATCCGGGCGACGTTGTCGCGAACTGAAAGCATCAAAAGGTGCGTATCGGCTTCGTAGACGTGTGGGCTTTGACGGAATTCAAATTGCTTGCGTGTGCGCGACGAATTTGATGCGTATCCGTCGAAATTCACCGTATCGATCTCTGTGCAAATTTTCCAATTACTTTGTGCACGTTCGTCAGATCGAAATAAAACTTGCGCCAATAGGACCGTATCATTTTTTTGGTCATGTATGCCAAGTTTGGTCCGATTCTGAGACAGTTGACCGGATCGCCGTTTTGTGGGCCCCACAATTCGACTCAATGGGCAATTTCGTGCATGGCCCGTCGGAATCCAACTTTGGACATACGGTTGAGTTCGTATCAGAAAACCAGATCTATAGACATATAGTTTGATGACTTTAGAGATCATAGACTTTGGCATACTTTTCGGTGCAAAGCGGGTCCAATGGCGGACACCTTTTTGATCCAAAATTACCGTTTTGCCCCTGTGTCCAGAATTGGACTTATGAACAGGCTATCCTAGCTAATTTGAATATTCTAGAAACGTTGGTAATGTTTATTTCAGCATCCGAAGACTTTTACATGTGTTGACTGTGTGGCTCACTGAGTCGTATGGTATTATCGGTTTCACCAGCTAAAGATATCAGGCAAGTGCACTTTCTGATTGCTTTTCGGTTCATAGTAGTTTATACATTTTATGTTTATACATATGTCTTGCTGCTTGTTGACACGCTCGTCACACAAAAACTAGTATCATGGATCTCTACTTACTATATTTCGTGATTATCATGTTTTCGTGTTTCGTGACTTGTTCGAGTCCATTAGTACTAGTCGGGAGGGGAAATATCTTAGTAGACGTGTGAACTACCCCTTACCTATCCTAAAATGTCTATTCTTGAATAATAGTAGCTGCACACGACACGTGCAGGGTGCCAGATTTACCCCCTAGCCGTTCATATGTCGAAACTGATATTTCAAAACACATAGATAGTTGTCTTTTATTTGTTTTCCTTGTTTTCTTTACTGCTTGCCATGACATCAGTTACTTTCTAGTTTCTATTTCACATATGTTATTTTCATGTCTTATGAATTCTATTGTGTATTGAATTTCTCCTCGGTTTGTGTGCTTGTTCCATTCCTGACTGGAAACCAATATTTTTCAGGTTTAGCCGCGATCACTCTTAGGACTGGAAAGTCGTGGGTATGCTGATGTCAACCTAGATAGTTAAATTAGCTGTCTTTTCTATTTTGTGAGACATTGTATTTTCTAGCAAATGTGAAGTTGTGAAACCTTGTAATTTGTAAAAAATTGATTTAGTAATGTGAATGAGCAATATATGTTACATTTTGTGATTTTGAGGATCTTGGCCGTGACAGCGTTCAACCGCCGACTCTGCGGCGTAGGCTGGCTTGGACACATCTCATATCCGAAAAATGGATGCGGTTCATGACAAAAAATACTAAAAAATAAGCAAATTCAGCAAAAAAGAGAAGTGGACCTCAAGGCACTGCAAAAAAATTGAATGGCAAGTATTTCAAGTACAAAGGGTCAGGACATTGGAAGAGTGAATGTCCATTGTCAAACAAGGAAACAAAAAAGTTATATCTCATTTACTAGTAGCTGAAACATGTTTAGCGGTATTATCTACCGACACCTGGTGTGTAGATACAAGAGCCACTAATTACGTATGCAATTCATTGCAGGGGTTCCAGGAAACTAGGTGACTTAGTGATGGAGAGATATGATTATTCATGGGTGACGCTACAAAAGTTGCGACTATTGTAGTAGAAGATGTTATTTTATCTTTTGGTAGAAATAAGTCTTTGATATTGAGAGATTGTCTTTATGCACCTTTACTTAGAAGGAATTTGATTTCTATTTCTATGCTAGTTAAGGATGGATATTCAGTTTATTTTAATGGCAATATTGTTATTAGAAAAAATGAGCATTTTATCTGTTCTGATGTATTAGTAGATATTTAATATGTTATTAATCCTACTTCACCCACACTACAACTTATGGAAATGAATAATACGACTCTAACTTAAATAAGAGAAAAGAACCTTCTTGTATGAACCGAACATATCTTTGGCACTATTAGGCCATATTAACCTAACAAGGATTTAAAGACTAGTTACAGACAAACCTTTGAGTTTATTGGGTGTGGAGGCACTTCTATTATGTGAATCTTGTTTGGAAGGTAAAATGACTAAAAGGCATTTTAAGACAAAGAGATATAGGACCAAAAATATGTTGAAATTGGTTCATTCTGATTTATGTAGGCCCATGACTATCCAGGCTAGTGGTGGCTTTGAATATTTTGTCACATTCATTGACGATTATTCAAGGTAAGGGTACATTTACTTGATACGCCATAAGTCTGAATGCTTTGTAAAATTCAAAGATCTATAAGTCTAAATCGGAGAAACGTCATAGAAAATGTATCGTCATTACGTTCATATCCTGGTGGCGAGTACATTTTTGGAGAGTTTAGGGATTACTTATCAAGCTGGATTACGTCCCAATTGACTGCACCTGGAATACCCCAACAGAATGGTGTAGCAGAAAGAAGGAACATGACACTTATGTAGATAGTTAGATCAATGATGAGTTATCCAGATTTGTCAAATTTATTTTGGGATATGACTTAGAGACTGTAGCTTATATTCTGAACTTGCTACCTTCTAAGTCAGTACCTATTACTCCAATAGAGCTGTAGACCAGACAGAAGCCTGGTCTGAAATATGTTCAAATTTGTGGTAGTCCAGCACATATACTGAATAGGAAAACGGATAAGTTGTAATCTTGAACAGAAGTACACTTGTTTGTAGGCTATCTAAGAGCAACGAAAGGAGGTTTATTTTATAGTCCTAAGGATCTGAAGGTCATTATTAGCACCAATGCCCGATTCATAAAGGAAGATTATGTGATAAACCATAAATCCATGAGTATAGTTTTTCTAGAAGAATTGAGAGGAGGGACACCTAATACTTTAATACCAACAGTACGAGAAGGAACCACAAGTAATTGCAAACGTGGCATAAATGCTAGACCACAACCTATAGTGCCTCGTCATAGTGGGAGGGTTGTGATACAACTTGACAGATTTATGTTCTTTGGAGAGTGTCCGACTTCATCCCTAAGGAACAAGATTATGATCCCTATACCTATAATGTAGCACTCCAAGATAAAGATACATAATCTTGGCAAAAAGCAATGATTCAGAAATAGAATCAATGGATTCTAATAAGGTCTGGGAGCTTGTAGAACCACCCACCAGTGTAAAGGCCATTTGATGAAATGGGCTATAAAATAAAAAGAGAAGTAGACGGTAAGGTTGAAACCTTTAAAACACGACTTTGTTGCAAAATGTTCTACTCATAAAGTGGGTATTGATTAGGAGGAAATCTTTTTGCTAGTAGCCATGCTTAAGTCTATCTTAATTCTTTCATCTATTGTAGCTCATCTCGATTATAAGATTTGGAAAATGGATGTCAAGACAACTTTCCTTACTGGAAGTCTTGAGAAAAATATCTATATGAAGCAACCAGACGGGTTCATTGAAAAGGACCAAGCACATCTTGTTTGTAAGCTCAAGAAGTCAATCCATGGGCTTAAGCAAGCTTCAATATCTTGGAACAACCGTTTTGATAAGGTGATAAAATCTTATGGATTTGATCAATGCCCGGATAAATCTTGTGTATACAAAATGACGAAAACTGGTGGTATTCCTAGTACTTAACGTGGATGACATCTTCCTTATTGAAAACAATGTGAAAACTATCATCTACTTCTCATCGCTCCAGGTATAATTCGTGAATCATACTTTCCGTCATTGAAGGGTTAGATCACGTGTTAAGCATGTTAATATTTTATCGATCGATAATACACCAATCTGTGGTCCTAGGGATCTCCAGTTTCATCAAAGGGTTATGATTGACACATGCACAGATTAACTCTAAATTCTTGCTGCATGGATGAGGAATCATCATGTGCGCATGGATGAGGAATCGTTCGACAACCTGTCTTTGTCACATGGCGCAATTCCGTCGCATGGTTCAATCCGTGATACTAGGGATCTTAGTTCTATCATATTTCATGTGGGTTCATCCCATAAATGATCATTAAAATACTAAATAGTTTCCTATTTCTTAACTGGGCTGAAGACCCATAACAAATACTCAGACCTAAAATACTTGTTTCTTTTCTGGCCCATTTGATATTATGGGGACACTCACAAGTCTAACAGTTAAGTAGAAGAGGGAGAACCTCTTCTCTTCATAAAAACAAAGATGGAGAAAGAGGTGAGGAAACACACACAGACTAAGAGAAGGGAGAATAAGGATGAAGGAGGGGAAGATGCTCACCGAGAATTACGCTACGATGGTTGTCGTTCACGACGCTTAGGAGGACCGACCGTGGAAGGAGATGGCGATGGCGCAGGGGTTTGAGGTGACGCACACGGTGCTCGACGGTGGAAGGAGGTGACGCAGATTGTGTCCCATTCATATAGGCACATAATGACATAATCCAAATAATATACCAAATTCATACTCAAAATTAACCTTCACTTTTTCCTCCCGTTTATCATCTATTTTTTCTTCATTTTTTTCCTTTTGGAGGACCCAATTGGGTTACTATCCATGAGCTAGGACAAAATACAGATTTGGAGAGCCTCTTGCTTGTTAGCATTTTTTTAGTGTGGATAATAGTGCACTACAGTCTCTAAGTACTACACATTTTGGCTAAAATAAAAAAATAGCACATCAAACGGCTCCCATTGTGGATGCTCTTAGTCGCCCACCAATGTACAATGTCCTTTTTCTTTTTGGAACATTTTGATTCACTGAACACAAATGACGTGCATGATCCTAGATATTAGTTTTCATGAATTTTGGATTAGATGTACCATTGGAAAACCTTCTTGTATTGGCAATGGAAAGATATGGAAAGTTTTTATGAGTATTGATTTGGAAGGATATAGTGAGTAATCTCCCTTGCCAATGGGTGGCCTATAAAAGGGGCCTGATTGAACACAAACATGAAGATCAGGAGTCGAGGATAGATAGAGTGGCTAGAATAGAATAAAAGAAGACTTTTGGGCTAGCAATGCCAGTCCAATCTCCTGGTCGAATAACCGCGGGCCATGACTTTTGTTGTCGGTTGCAACGAAGAATTAGTCATTCCCAGTATTGAGGATCAGAGTTCAATCCCATCTACAATATGACATCGATAAGGTAATCCCTCTGAACCTCTCAATTTTTGTCTTTTGAAGTTACAACGTGATTTGTCCATACTGTATCATGTGTGCATTAATGTCTGTGCACAGTTTTTTTTTTTTTTCCTTCTTCTGACGTTTAGATTTGTCTTTACTTGCACTTCTACATATTGTATCAGTAGAAAGAAAAAAATATTTTTCTTATATATGATATGGTGTTTTTTTTGGTTTATTCAGGGTCGAGGACATCAAACCTTGGATATCAACAGATCTAAGGTGTCTTTAATCGAACAACCATCAATCTGTTGAGATCCAACCTTGGATCTCAACGGATCCAAGGTGTTATGGATAGCCATGGAAATGTAAACAAACTCGAGGTGTTGACAAACAGAAGATAGAGGAAGAACTACTCTTAAAGAAAAAAACTTCCGACGATGGAGATTCAGAGGATGCAGCTCTTTTCAGTGAAAGATCATCACTCAGCAACCTCGCAAGGAACCACTTTTCAAGATTGATTGACTGGGGATGTTTGACTATTGGTATCTTAAAATGTGTTGTAATGTTTTTACACAATATCTGAATCAAGTTGTAGTATGAAACTTTTTTTTTGTTGAAAGAAATTTATTGACTTATTGTGATGGTAAGCTTATAATCTAATGGAGCATAAATAGGTATTATGCATTATTATTTTTCATCAATAATAAGTTCTCTAGTTCATTTCGAAAGTTATCTAGAATTCTTGATTCAGGATTTACTCGTTTTCTGTTCCATATCCTAGTTGCGATCAGGTTAACAGGTTACACATCAAAATTGTACTATTTTAAACATACACTATTGATAAAGTATCTACACCTTGACATCAAAAGGAAAACTATTATGAAACATCATAATTGTATACATTATAACAACATCTTGCTCTCTGTAATTGTATTTATGGTATCTTCATGGTACCGGCAAATTGAAATAATTCTAAGCAATATGCAGCATTTGATCTATAGATTAGTCTCAACGACACCATTCACAAAATAACTAAATGAAGGACTTGGTAAACATGATGAATATCAGAAGACTAATCGTAACTTCAAACTCCATGTTCTGTTGATAAGTTTGGACTTGCAACTTAGAAGCATTGCTATTTGAACCACACACTTTTGAACTGCAAAGAATTAAAGCGAAAATACTCATGACACTGGACTGATCCTAAAATTGAAGAGGACTTGTCTTAGTTGCACTCAATGTTGCACTGACACGAAAAAAAAATGGTGTACACATGACTTCCATCGTATTCGTATAGTGCAATATATGTGACTACTTATCGTTATATAAAAAGTCTGCAACCATATTGGTTTTTTCTCCTTATCCCTATATGTTTCTATAGTTCTACAATGTAGTTTGCACAAATATATACCAAAATTTAGCCACAAGCCTTAATTTCAACCAGTTTGAAAACAACTGGAATTGCATACTGATACGGATCTTGTTAAAGGATCGGTTAAGGTAACATCATTATGAGAATATTAGTACAAATGAATATTTTGACACAACCATTTCTATTAAAGTTTATGTATTGTAGAACTATACAGAAACTTCAATTGAAATGGATAGTTTCTTATGATTTTATATGTCAGACTTATTTGGGTCTTATGTATCATATACTATTGTATTGTATCGTACGTTATTTTTATGTATTGTATCATATTTGTGTTTTCTTTCTTATATTCTCTGTTATGTTGTCTCTCTGTTTGATCTATTTTGTGATATATTCAAGATTTATATTCTGTGATACTAAATGTGCTGCATTTTTCTCCATATTTTTCGTATTTAGCGACGATTAGCGACGCAAAAATAACGTCGCTAATTGTATCCAAATGTTGCTAAATGTATCACAACATCGCTGAACACTACAAGAAAATAGGACTTTTCCGACATTTATTCTGCCGACGTTTTTGTAAACGTCGGGTAAGTTAGCATATACCAACGTATTTAAAAAAATGTTGATCATGACCTGCGTTTGTCTTTAAACATCACACAATATACCAACGTTTGTTAAAAAATGTTGGTAATTACTTGTGTTTGTCCTTAAATGTCGAGCAATATACCAACGCTTTTAAACAAATGTATGTATATTCTTTAGGAAATTGTATTAAGAATGTATTAAGAATGTATGTATGGATGTTTGGAACCTGATTACATGCACAAAAATTATGATGCGAACCACTTGTATGTTATTGACTTGTATCCAGTATTGTGTAGGACCTGAAGTAGAAAGAGATGGAGCTCCAAGCAAAGGAGGCAGAATTAAATAAAAGGGAAAAGGTGCGTCCAGTCCAAATAAAAGTCATACACCAGATGTGTGAATCCATATGCTTAAATTTAAGTTCTGTAAAGGGAAGCATAGAGTTCCATGTACAGAACCATATTCAAAATTTGTTATATGATTCAAATATATGAAATGTTCCCCTTGACATGAAATTAGACATGAAATGTTCCCTAGACATGAAGTGTTCCATATCTTAAACTATTTTAACTATTTTTGAATCATAATTTTTACCCAAATCATTAGACATGAAATGTTGTTCAAGTAGTAGGATATGAAGGGGACATGAAAGTACCATCATACAGAGAATTTTTGGTTGCTTTCCTCGGTGGAATTGAGCACTTATTTAAGCCCTACCAGTTACAAAAAAGTAAGCTGATACATATGTTTTCCAAAACAAAAAAGTCCATATCAGTTAAGTCCTAAAGCACACCTAAGTAAACTGATAGATATGCTCAATTTTGAGGTTCCAAGATTATTTGTAGCAGAACTTGGTATTTACTATAACCTCGGTACCAACAGTCCTTCCTGATACATCACACCATCTACTGGGCTTCCTACAAAGTCAGTTTCCTAATAATATCCATGGTGAAACACTAACCATATACTATCACACCATCACTTTTTATGGTTTCATGGTATATCACACCATCTACTAGGCTTCATGATACATCACACCATTACACCATCTACTGGGCTTCATGATACATCACACCATCACCATCTACTTTAATTATGGTTTTGAACCGGGCGATAGATTTACCTGCAGCCATAACAAGAGGAAAGTGTTAGCATATATGATAGCTTTCAATGTTCATCATCAAAAGCAAAATGCCAGTGTAATTTGGAACAAAGATAACTTGTGGCTAATAAAATTATAAAAAAGGCTTGAAAGTCAACTATTTCCAGGTCTCAAAAGCTCCATAATTATTAAGAAGGTAATGTCCTTTCTATTTAAATGAGGTCATTTCAAACTTATAATCATTTACTTCTTAGTTTCTTTTGAACCTTCTACTAAATGTTGAATAATGTAACTTGTGGTTTGTTGAAACTTATAATCTATCCTCTTATGCTTTTTCGATCATGTATGGTATTAGGATACAAACATGATACAGATCCGGGATATGTATATTTTCAAACTTGAATACGTATACGGTACGAACATGTCACAGATACCACATGGGTACCCATGCAACATCAATAGTTTTGTCAAAATGGGACACATCATTCCTTCACCCCATTCCTCTTCCCCTAGCAATGAAGACCACCAATAGGTCAGGCATCCTGTGCCGGCCTAGGAAAACTGGACTGAGTTGGAGTCGGGCATAAATAGTTTTTATTATTATTGTCATTTGTAGTTGAGTGATTGTCACATTTATATATCTACATGTGTGTGTGAAATGTGCAGACATAAGGGGAAAACTGGACTGATTTGGAGTCGGACATCAATAGTTTTTATTATTATTGTCATTTGTAGTTGAGTGATTGTCACATTTATATATCTATATGTGTGTCAAATGTGCAAACATAAGGCTGACTGTGTGTGCAGACAACTGCATAGTATAAAAAGTATAGAGTGTGTATCAGTAGTAGTGGACTGCAATTACCAACTACAGGCTACCAAATGCATCTACTGCAGAACACCATGTCTTGCTCTACGTTGCACATAGGTGCAGTTCCTGCACTGCACAGGTAAATATGAGTACCAATTTCTACATATTAGTCTAATTCCTACACCTAATGCTCTGCAGTAACCTCCATACATTGCTGCTTGCTTGCTGCTGCATACGCTGCTAGCTATAAATATTGCTATATGTTGCTCTGCATCCTGCTGCAGTTTGCACATTACCTAGACTGCTGCATAGGGGTGAGCAACGGTTCGGTTCAAACCGAACTGTATATATGAAAACCGAAATAACCGTAAACCGTACTTCTCAAAACCGAAAACCGAACCGTTTTTATAAAAACCGAACAAAACCGAACCGAATTAATTCGGTTCAATTTTCGGTCGGTTCAGTTTCATGGGCCAATGTGCCGGACCTTCAAATATTTAGCAAAATATGCCTATTTAAATAACAATTTATTTTAAAAATATGGTATTATTGTATTAATGAATTATATATTACATAGTGTGAAAAATATCAGTATATATATAGATTGAGGGTAGAGAGAGAGAGAGTGCTCAAAAAAGTACCGACAGAGAATAAGAGGAGAGTGCCCTCGGCTAAGGATTACAAAACATTAGTATATGTAGATTGAGGATAGTTTGATAAATTATTAAATCTAAATCGGTTTTCGGTTCGGTTCGGTTCGGTTATCCGGATCAAGAACCGAAAAAACGAACCGTTATTTTAAAATTTTAAAATTTCAAACCGAAAACCGAACCGATAACCGAAAAGCCGAACCGTTTGTTATATTTCGGTTCGGTTTTCGATTTTCAACCGCTATATGCTCACCCCTAATGCTGCACGCAGCTGTTTAACTACTGCTGCTACCTGCAGTTCTTTATACGCAGGTAAAACTTCTCACTCCTAGGTTCTATCTACTTGTTGTGTCTCCCATTACATCCTGCTACTGCCATCTCGATTGCATGTTTGCTACAGTTCCTATCTTGAACTTTAGTATGTGTGCAGAACACTGATACATCCCTGGGACTCAACCCATCTGCTGCTTCCAAGATCTTTAACATACCAAACTGATACCTGATGTACACATAGGTTACACCATATGTTACCAACACCCTGGTGCACGAAACAGTGGAATAACTGTGAAACACCACACACACACACACACACACACACACACATATATATATATATATATATATATATATATATATATATATATATATGTGTGTGTGTGTGTGTGTGTGTGTATATATATATATATATATATATATATATATATATATGTGTGTGTGTGTGTGTGTGTGTGTGTGTGTGTATATATATATATATATATATATATATATATATATATATATATATATATATGTGTGTGTGTGTGTGTGTGTGTGTGTGTGTGTGTATATATATATATATATATATATATATATATATATATATATATATATATATATATGTGTGTGTGTGTGTGTGTGTGTGTGTATATATATATATATATATATATATATATATATATATATATATATATGTGTGTGTGTGTGTGTGTGTGTGTGTGTGTGTGTGTATTCCAGATTTTATCTGATACTGCAGGTTCTTGAAGTACACCCAGATTCTGTAGTAGATAGGATCTCTCATGCGAAGATACAATTTCTAATATTACATGTCTTCTACACATCCCATGCCCGTAGACATTTATACAACCCCTAATAAGCACCACCCTTATATGGATATTTTTAACAGATCTTAGGGTCATAGTTTTAACTAAGGTAGCCATCCTAACTATCCTAGGTATTTCATCGAATACTTGATGTCCTATGATTCGTATTGAATATTTTTTCCAGTAAAAGAAGATATTATAATGTCGTTGATGTGTCGCTATCGGAGAGTTAGCAACTCATCATACGTCACTATGGTGGAAAAAGTCGCCACTGTATGTCGCAATTTTGTTGACATGGCAGACTTTGTCGTATCAGCATGGATGTCGCTAAAAATAAAATAATATCGCTAAATACTTATCGTTTTGGCAACAAATAGCAGCAAAAATGACATTGCTAAATTGACGACATCTTAGCTTTATGCTGCTAAACCTTGCTGAAGCGGCAACGTTTAGTGACATTCATGTCGCTATAATGACGTTTAACAACATTTTACTGATCAATGACTAGCTAATACGAGACCCCAATTATAATGTCACTAATTATGTCGCTAATGATGTTTATCAACATAATTTTTGTGATTAGTGACGTTTTTAGGCACCACTAGTATTACTTATTTTGGTAGTGACTTATGATCCAACGTGGAGAGTGACATGATATGTTTACATGTCCTTGGCCGCTCTTTCTTAGTAAACTTTAGGTCCTATGTATGCTTGCTTGTTCAAATTGTAGGTCCAAAACTCATTTATATTTTCTTGGTCTATAACTAAAAATGAGTGCAAATATATGAGAAATTATTAGATGGTCCGGATTCACCATCTGGCCATGGTGAATGGTGAGCCCGACCAATAATTAAATGACACTTGGCATAAAAAAAAAAAAACAAAAACTCACTTAAGATTTAAGCCAAACATAGAGGAAGAGCTAGTCTAATAATTAAATGACATTTGGCACTTAAGATTTAAGTCCGACCAATAATTAAATGACACTTGGCCATGGTGAATGGTGAGTCCGAACCATCTAATAGTTTCTCCAAACATAGAAGAACTAGTCCAAAAAGAAGGAAAAAAAAAAGAAAAAGGAAAATGACTTCTTCCAAGTGGAGATTCCGACCATGCAACTCTCATTAGTGAAAGAACATCACTCTTCAGCCCCATACCATGTTTAGACTTTAGTACCTTGAAATGTTACGTTTTGCACAATATTTGAATAACGGTATAGTTTGAATTTTTTTTTGTTAAAATAAAAAATGGTACGTTCATTGTGATTATAAGCCTGTCTAATGGATGCTTAAGTATTCCACTTTATTTCTTGGGCTAATTTGAAACTAAATATTCCGAGTTTTTTTAGGTTTATATAATTAATATTTTAAAAAAATATTAGCAACTAAATATTCTGAACTATTAGACTATTAACAAGTTGCTACTTAGTTAACAATTATAATTTTTTGGTCCATTTAATAATTTAGAACTATATTTTTTTATATCATAACTCCAGGAAGAAATGGCCATGAAACTATGGTATTTCTTTAATTTTTGTTAAACTTCCATAGTGAAAACAAATTAAATTATTTTTGTTTTCTTTAATTTATTAGAGAGGTTTTTTATTTTATTTTTATCTTTGTATAGCTATATTTATTGTAGAACTCATAATTATCATATACTTATCATAGGATGTTCGAATTTGTTTTAAACCGAATCGAATCTGTTATTCGGTGGTTCAAATTGAATGTGCTCCTCCGTCCTTCATTTGAGAACTCACTCATCATTCATAACATGTTAACATGAATCGGCTTATTCCCCAATTATTTAAACCCAAAAGTTAAAAGATTTATTTTTGAGGTGTTCTTTTCTCCGATTTGACAAATGTCAAAAAAAAAAATCAAATCGAACATGCGTCTTTCGCGACGGAATTCCCGTTGTTACCACTAGACAGGGCCAACCCTGAGTTCATGGGGGCCTAGGCAAACTTTTAAAATAGGGTCCATATAGAAAAATTGAACTAAAATTAAATTTTAAAATTTTTTGCAGCCAAATATTGAACGTACGACCTCTTATGTGCAAGTTTAACGCACTAATAGTACACCACAATTATTTTGAGCCCCCAAAATTTGTGGGGGCCTGGGCGGCCGACTCTGCCACTAGGCCACAACCCAAGGACAAAAGTTAATAGAATTAGGCTTTGGATATTTCCCACATCCGACCCGTTAGCAGCCCTACTACTACTCACTACTTAGGGGTGCAACTCGGACGGGTTGGGTCGGGTTTGAGGTCAACCCGAGCCCAACCCGATAGATCATAAACCTAGTCCAAGCCCAAGCCCAACCCGACTTCGGGTTCAACATATGAAGCCCAAGACCAAGTCCGGAGGATCGGGTTGGGCTCGGATTGGGTCGGATCCATCGGGTTTATCGGACTCTAATATGATATCTGAAGTAATTTTAAACAAGAGTAATATTAAATGCATAATCAAATAGCAATCAATCCTCAATCATTACAAAATAAAACTGAAATGAGATTTAGGACAAGGATTTGAAGTGTTCGGGTGAAAAAAATTATAGTTTAAACTTTTTTATTTAAGTAGTATGAAACAATATATATATAAATTATATGTACGTCGAATTTCGGGTTCTTCGGGTTACCCAACACATGAACCCAAGTCCAACCCGATTTTTGATCGGATTCAAATATTTTAACCCGAGCCCAAGTCCAAACCCGAATATCTTCAACCCTAACCCAACCCATTAACGGGTTTACCCGATCGGGTTCAGGTTTAGCCCGTCCGAGTTACACCCTATCACTACTCACTACTCCCGTTCGCTTCTGAACCACCCAACCACCAAACGGATAAACCCGCCAAAAAAAAAAAAAACAAGAAACAAGCAAAGAAAATAGCTAAACACACAAAAGAACACAAACAATGGCCACCTCCATCCTCTCTTCCCCTATCCTCCTCCCCAAATTCCTTTACCGTCCTCGGCTCCCTTCCAAACCATCCTCCAAAGCATTCCCATCTCCTCCTCCTCCATCATTCCGTATCGACAAAATACTCCGCTCCGGCCGCCGTTCCCTAACCCCCACCAACACGGCCTACTCAACGACGACAGCGGCAGGGGAGGCGACGACGACGACGGAGGAAGGGGAGCTCGTGTTCTTCGACGGCGGGTCCCACTACGGTGACCTGGTCGCGAACCTCCTGCTCGGCTTCACCCTGCTGTGGCTGCCCCTCACGCTCGCGGCGGTCTCCCGCGCGTTCTTCCTCAGGTATCGTTTTACGAACCGGAGGGCGACGGTGGTGTCCGGATTCGCCGGGGGCGACAGGACGGACTTCCCGTACTCTGCGGTGTCCGACGTGAAGGTCGTGCCGAGGCTCGTCGGGGAGTGGGGGGACATCGTCGTCACTTTGAAGGATGGGACCAAGGTCGATCTCCGGAGCGTGCCCAAGTTCAGGGAGGTGGCGGATTATTGCCTGCTCATGGCCAAGGACGCTGAGACCCGCCCAGGGGAGCAGCAGCAGCAGCGCAGCAGGAGAGGCTTTTGAGAATTCAGATTATATATAATTTCATATTTATTTGTTTCAAGGGGATATTTGATTAACTTTGTTTCTTTACTTGCTTGATCTTGCATAGCTATTCATAGGACTCAAGATACATCAAGCACAATGAATATACATCAAGCATAATGAATATGACTCTTAGATTTCTTAAATGCATTCATGCATGAATTTGACTCTTTGGGATAAACAATTTGTTTTAGTCTTCCAACAATGCCTCCTTTAAACCAAATTTGTTTTTGACTCCTAATTCTTCGACATTCTTTCTGAAGAATTGTCCTCGAGAGATTTTGTAAACATATCTACAAGCTGTTCTTCCGTTCTGCAATATTCAATGTTAATTTTTTCCTTCCTTTTGCTTGTATCCTTTTGCCACAGTTATTGCTTTGTACTTGTTGGTTGAACATCATGATTCTTCTTGAGTTTGTACACCCATTTCACACCAATGGGTTTCTTGTGTTATGGAAGATCTTTGAGCTCATATGTATCATTCTTCTCAATAGACTTCATCTCCTCCTTTATTGCTTGCCTCCAAGTTTCTTAATTTTTTGCATCTTCATATGAAATTGGATCTTCTCCTGTTGTCATCTCCTAGTCCCAAAATATATAGGATTAGAAACATGTAGCATACCAACAGACATATTCCAAAGTCAAAAGTATCTTAAGATGTACAATATAATCAATACATGACAGTCACATGCATCCATACTCATCCACAGATACAAAGAAATAAGAACATGACAACATAGTGCTGGAAAAGAAGAAACTGAATAATGTAAAATAATGTAAAAATGGTCACATGGGAAAAAATAACCCATGGATACAAGTACCAGAAATGAATGTAAAAGAAGAACTACAAGTCCACAACTCTGACATGAAAATACATAATGAAAATACTACTTTGGAGAAACCTCGTCTTCAATGGCTGGTGCCAACGATGAATAAACTCCTGGTCTGTACTCCTCTGGATAAACCTCCACACATATGGCTAGAAAGAAATCAGGTCCTTAGGAGACATCGCAAGGTACATAATATACAAGTTAAAGTAAACAGTAACTGACATATCCAATGGGTAAACTAAACCAAACTAACGTGACGCTTTGAGGATAATGTTCGCAATCACAGACATCTCCAAAGTAAACATCCGGATCTAGTATACATACAGTCGTAGCTCTGGTACCGAAGTCTTAACAGTAACTAAGAGAGAAACTGGATCAAAGAAAACATGTATCCTCTCCGAATAAATATATATATATATAATATAAAAGTATAGTGCACAACATGGCTCGTGCAAGTAATAACTATCCTCAACTCTCAAGAATCATATAAGTCGTATCCACAACTCATTTGATCTGACCTCTATCTAGACATCAAGTCCTATGACATAACTACAAAAATAGTAACAACCAATCCTGGTCCTACTCGCATCAGGGAACCCGGTAACTCAGAAAATCAATACACAGGGTATCTGGCTGAGCATATGTGTGAAATCACATGTCATAATCGTACAAGTCCCAATGGAAAATAATATCCATAGAATCATATGAAGACTCTATATATTAATACTAGAAAACTTAACAGTTGAATGCACTCGAATATCCATCGGAAGCACATATTGACATACCAACTAAAGTTCAACACAAACAGTAAAATAAATAAAATACAGTAATATGACGAGAATATTGAAAACAATAGCAAGGTACACTTGCCTGAATTCGCAATTTGTAAATGTAATAATACTCCCGTGGCAATGCTTCCGGTATCCAATGAACCTAAACAATTAATTAACTACTTTAAGTATTTAATCAAGAAACTTTTAAAACAATTTAATTATCTAATTTATTATTATTAACCATATATAACTAAGTCAAAATATCCCGTGGAACTATTAGATACTTGATACAATAACACTCATGTTTTTATGAGACATCGGAACCTGGTCTTATGGTTTCCGACTTCCATTAAATTCCTACTTCAAGGACATGCATATATATCATCTAAAATCATAAATTAAACATAATTATATTGAATTTAACCACTAAATTTTGTATTTAAAATTTAAAGAAAAATCCATGGTTATGATGACTCTATGTTAACTAGTCTTACCCGAAACTTGTTCGAACATTACCAAACTATTGCTATGACGTATATCTATGAAATAGCATACAAAAACACATTTAATTAAGATTAAAACTCAAAAAATAAAAATATGGTTATATATATATATATATATATATATATATACACACACACACACACACACACACACACACACACACACACACACACACACACACACACACACTCACTTTTTGTGATGGGTTTACATATATATGAGGGTTTCTCATGCATTGTATGGCCGGCCACAATAGGGGCTGCTTTTGGGGTGTTCGGTCGAGGGGTTGGTGCTCACACGGATCAGGTTTTTATAGGTTTGGGTGTTGTTTGGTTTGGATTTTAGTTAGTTAGTTAATTGCCAACTAGGATGACACCTAGGATACTTACTACATATAGAAACTTTCCTAAAATGAAAATGTATAAATTATATATATATATATATATATATATATATATATATATATATATATATATATATATATATATATATATATATAATATCAACATGAAAGTACTACATGGCTACATAGGTTTGGGTTTGGTTCAGGTCAAATTTGAGCTAGTTGGTACAACCAGATCTCCTAAAAAGTCAAAGCCTTCTAAAAATGATTAACTAAACTAGAATATGGTTTAATCCACAACTTGACTTATTATCATACAAGAAACTTAAATATGGCTATGCCATCCCTACCATGGCTAATACGCTAGTCATGACACACGACTACATTAGGTATGCCATAATTTTTGGCCAACATGTATACCAAAAATTAACTATGTTAGGGCCCTTTTATTAATAAAAATATAATTAAAAAAGTAATAACATATATTTATATAAATTAAATTTTTATTTATTTTTGAGGGGTTTTACATTCTACCCTCCTTAAAAGAATTTCATCTTCGGAATTAAGAACAATGACTCATAGGAAAGGAAGCTAAGGAATGCAATATAAGAATTCGTACCTTGATTCTCAAACAAATGAGAGAAACACTCATAGAATCCTCTCGCTAGACTCGCTAGGTGAATGACGATTCCAAGCAACTCGATCAGACAAGTCTAATCGTCAAACCCCTCAATATCTTCTTGCTAGGGTCTAGAATCCCAATTGGTTGCTCCTCATAAGATAAATTTTGCCCAACTATAATCTCAGAATGATCAAGTACATGACCAGAGTCTGTCACATCCCTTTTCAACTGAGGTACATGGAATATGTTATGCATGTCATGCCCCGTTATGCAAAACTGATTGTCCTCGCTAGGACGTGATGTCCCGCGAGCCTAGGTTGCTCTAGTGCAAGGCGAATACCTAAAACAGCTGATTAGAAGCTAGGTGACAGAGTCGCACAGAAGTCAGCAGCATAAAAAATTTAAACAACACAAATACAGGGAAACAAAATCATTCATGCTCACTTTCTTTGTTGAATAATAAACGGAATTACAAAGATACGAAGCCAAGATTAGAATCATTCATGCTCACTTTCTCACTAACTATAAGTCACTCTGCCCTCTCTCATTCCCTCAATACAATGATATCATGTCGATGGCTTACAACTTACGGATGCTACCGAAGGCGATGTCCATACATTATGTCCCGTACTGTTGAAGACTCCAACGTGGCCGCACATCTCAAAACATCAAGGAACTTCATGCCTTAGCACATCCAAGCGAGCTCCATCCCGAAAGAACAAGTACCTGAACCTGCGCACAAAAATTTATGGGGTGTCAGTAAACAACCGTAATGGTGAGGGCATTCCGTCCACCCATACAAGACCAATATGTTATTTTAATGAGTGCAACTTATTCTTTTGTGGCCTTTCCAATCTTGTCTTAGGATCAAATTCTAATACATAGACTCGTGGCCTACTCATGTTGCAACCAATGTTATCATGCTCCAAATCCTTGTGACTGTGCTACAAAATCCATTTGTGCAAACATCGTGGTCATGCCTCGCAGCAACGTGAATCATACTCTTGTTTGCACTTTCAAAAGACTCAAACATGAACTTGTAAACTTGTGTCAATGAATCAACACCCGACGCCACATCTCGTACCGAAGCACGTGTCTCTGCTATAGCCAAATCTTAGGCTTCATAAAAGTTGTGTTGTAAATTATACACACATTTTTTTACTCATTCGTGTCGTGCTTACACTTCTTCTAACTCAATCGACACCGTATGCGGATTACCGCTCAGTACAATGACTCATCTATATGAAAGTCACTGGCATTACAAGCTATCTTAGACTATTATAAGCGAAAAAGGCTTCGTGTAAGAGGCGCAGACTCTTCCGAAGGTTCCGAAATACTCGTATCAGTGACACGCTCTTTAGTGGTCAGTCGCACGCTCACTAAAGGCCCACAATACCTGCAATTCCTCCTAGGCAGACACGAACCCGGTGCCCTGGAGATCGTGCACAAGTTGTGTAATAACTATGCAAGTATCGACTCAACTTACCAGTCTTATTTCCATTTCTCATCTTTACTTTTATACTTTTTATGCAGCTCTTGAACCAGGGACTGCCTCGACGACCTACAGTCCCGAGCACTTTCAATATTTCCATTTTCTTTTTGACTCAAACTCAAGAACAAATATTTGGTAGCATTCCTGCCTAACTAGAACCAATCGTGTTTTGTGCAATGATACCAACCAAGTCATACTCCATATGACAAGCCCTTACATCGTGAAACTGTGTGGCTACAACAAGCTGTCACGCCCACACTCGCTTTTCGGGATGCGAGTGCTTGACTAAGTCTAGCCTACACCGCGGTATCGACGGTAGAACGCTGTCTAGTCCATAATAAACAAAGTCATAATATTTACTCATAATCACTTTCTTTATTTCCTTATTCACAAAACTAAATCAATTTACAACATTCAAAGTTTAAATTCAATGAAAAATACAATGTTTTACAAGAAATAAAAAATAACTAATAACCATATGATCAACTATCTATCTAGCTAGTCTTCTAGGGTTGACCTCAGCATATACCCATGTTGCCCCAAAGATCTAATGCAAAGAGTAGCCACGACTAATCTGAAAAATAGTTTCTAGTTAGGAATGGAACGAGTATAATTCATGCATGCAGTTCCAAATATATGATAAGGACTATAAAAACAGCGAATAGAAAATGACATACATAATGAAATAAATAGACTAAAATCATGGCATGGAAAAATAAGATGAAACAATTAATCATGAACTATAAGAGAAGTAAAGCAAGGAACAAAGAAACATAACCATCTACGTGAGTTGAAGTATACATTTCAATATGTGATCAGTCTGGGACAGTTACACCGCAAGGTCTACATAGGATTTTCATCCCCAAGGTCTATTGTGTATTAAAAATAAAATAAAGCAAGGTCTAAGGTCAATCACATATTTACTTAGTACTTTTCCCTCCGACTACTACACATGGATTAAGTCTCGACAATAAGTCAGGAAATACGATAAACAAACACAATAAAGTATGGTATCATGACTAAATCCATGTGCCACTAATCCGTATAACGAACGTGTCAAGAATCAAATATGCATCACTGATCATGTAAATATAGTAATTAAGCTGTACTCGCCTGGGATCCTTAGCTGGTGAAACCAATAATTCCATTGAGTCCAGGATAGTCCGATTGGCTAGGGTCGATGTGAAGAAGTCCGAATTTGGCAAAGAGATAGCAAATATGTGATTAGTCATGGTCAAGCATAGGAAATTGTTTTTAGAAAAGGAATTTCTTTCTTAGAATATATATATATATATATATATATATATATATATATATATATATATATATATATATATAGAAAAGGAATTTCTTTCTTAGAATACATACATATATATATATATATATATATATATATATATATATATATATATATATATATATATATATATATATATATATAATATATATATAAAAGATTCGAAAGTATGGATGGGTTCTGGGCCTGGCTGCCTCTGGATGGAGCGCGCCCCCTCCTCGAGACCCCCCCTCCGCGCCCGGATGGTGGCCGGCCGGTCACCGGTGCCCCCAGCCCAGCCGCGGGCCCCCCTCCCTTCTCGGCCACCTCGAGCTTGGCGGGTGGCCAGGCTTCTTGTACTCTACATGTGCAATAACATAACCTGTCTGGATCCTTGTAGATTGATTGGGGTACAGGAAAGTATAAATGGTCATGTGAACAATTCCAAATTAGTGTAGTTATGTGCAAACTTTCATGTTTATTATCAAGTCGTTCACATGTCTATCTTGTAATCTACATCACTAGTCACTGTTAGCTCTTTACTTATAGTAGATATTTCTTTACAGTCATCTATTTTACTTCATATATTCCTAGCGTTTCATGTATCTTACTCTATTACATATTTATATATCCTGTCATATTATGAACTGCGTGAGATGTACTGTGCTCACTCCCGTCCTGACTGGACCTGTTGAAATATTATAGATGACCTTGAGGAGCTGTGTCCCACTTATTACGGAGCAGGCCTAGATGACACATGTGAGCTGGACTCTCAGGAGGACCCAGCACTTGCAGAGGACATTACCCCAGTAGACTAGGCTAGTTAGTTAGACTAGTATCTATTTATCTTCATGTCTTGTTGGATACACTTGTACTTATTTGGAGACTGTTATTCTGGAATTGTGGAGTTGTTTATCTTAGACATTTAGCTCTCTCTCTTATCTTGTATTTAACATCTGTGGATCTTGTGACTTCATCTATTCTATTTTATCGTACCTTTCTTCCTTAGTTGTGATTGAGTTGTACTTTATTATGTCACCTCCATTATGAGTGTATATACTGTACAGGTAACTTATAACTGTTAGATGTATGTGACCTGGGACAGCGTTCTACCGCCGAGACTGCAGCATAGGCTGGACGTAACCACTTATCGTGCCCCTACACTGGGTGTGGGTCATGACAATGTCTGAGTCTTGAGATATCTCATAACACGCTTTACAGCTTTTCAGTGCTAAACGCCTGGATTGCTTCTGAATCGACTCAGCATTCCTACAGCAAAAGCTATGTCAGGCCTAGTGGCAGTAGTAGCGTACATCAAACTTTCGATGATGCTAACGTACTCCAATTGTCTGACGCTTTCCTTCGAGTTTGGCTCCAGCTTCTGATCACTTTGGTACGGTGTACCAATTATGGAAAGATCATGATACCCGTATCGAGTGAGCATCTTCTCAATGTAATAAGATTGTGACAGTACCAATCCAGTGTCCGTTCGGATGATCTTGAGTCCCAAGATAACATCAGCATCCTCCAAGTCCTTCATACTGAACTTTGTCGAGAGGAGCTTCTTTGTCTCAGTGACACAGCTTATATTCGTACGTAGGATTAGCATGTCGTCCACGTACAGACAAACGATGACTCCTCTTCCGTCAGTAAATTTAGTATAGACACACTTGTCTGTTTCGTTGACCCTGTAGCCGTTTGATCTGATAACTTTGTCAAACTTCTCATGCCATATTTTGGGAGCTTGTTTTTAGCCGTATAGAGATTTTACCAACTTGTAGACTTTGTCTTCTAGGCCTCTGACGACAAATCTTTCTGGCTGTTGCATATAAATCTCCTCGGTCACCTCGCCATTCAGGAATACTGTTTTCACATCCATCTGATGTATCACCAGTTTGTGTATTGCTGCAAGGGCAATCAACAATCTGATGGTTGTCATCCGTACTACTGGAGCATATGTGTCAAAGTAGTCGATCCCTTGTTTTTGAGAAAATCCCTTGGCCACTAGTCTAGCCTTGAACTTGTCAATGGTTCCATCAGCTTTCATCTTCTTCTTGAAGATCCACTTGTATCCGATGGATTTTGCTCCTTCGGGTAAATCAACTAACACCCATGTGTTATTGGAGGTAATTGAGTCAATTTTATTGTCTATTGCCTCCTTCCAGAAGACAGTATCTCTGGTCTTCATCGCCTCATCATAGGTAAGCGGATCTGCTTCCACATGATAGGTGACGAAGTCATCTCCAAAGCTCTTCGGCCTCCTTGCTCGCTTCGTCGACGGCTCAGCGAGTTCTGGTTCAATTGTTGTTTCTCCACCAACAACTTCATATTGGACTACTGGTTCATATGAGACCTCAGTCTCATTTGCACCTACATCATTCTCCGGAATATCTGGAAGAACAATATTAATTTTGTGTCGTGCAAACTTGTCTTCAAAGTATTCAGCATCGCGAGATTCGATGATATAATTTGACTCAATGTCAAGAAATCTCCAGGAATCACTCTTCTCGACATATTCCAAGAAGATCGCCTTCGTAGTCCTTGTCCCCAGCTTCTGAATCTTCAGATCTGGGAGCTTCACATAAGCCAGACACACCCACACTCGAATAACATTCAAGTTGGGTCTGACTTTGAACCAGAGTTCATGAGGAGTTATGTCAGAAGTTGCATAAGGCACTCTATTCAGAATAAAAGTAGCCGTTAATACAGCGTCTCCCCAGTAACATTTTGGAAGACCTGCAATTAATAGCATTGAGTTCATCATTTCAGTCAACGTTCGGTTATTCCTCTCTGCTACTTCCGTTAGATTGAGGAGAATACGGAGCAGTAGTCTCGCAGATGATTTCATGTTCTTTGCAGAACGATGCGATTTCATGAGACCGATATTCTCCGCCTCGATCACTTCTCAACCTCTTGAGTTGTTATCCAATTTGTCGTTCAGCTTTAGCCCTGAACTCTTTGAACTTCTCGAACGCTTCGTCTTTAGATTTGAGCAAGTAGACGAATGCGTACTTAGAGAAGTCATCGATGAAGGTTATGAAATACTTCATCCTGACTTTTGTAGAGAATTGTTTGAAGTCACAGATATCGGAATGTACCAACTCCAGAATATCTGTGCTTCGATTGACCCGATGAAAGGGTTTTCTAGTGATCTTAGTCTGAGCACATACTTCACACTTCTCTACCTTACCCCTACATTTGAAAATAAGTCCTAGACTAGACATTTTGTTTATTCTTTTACAATGAACATGTCCTAGCCTATTATGCCACAACTCAAGAGAATAGTCAGAAAGAGCGATTGCATTTATTTCATAAGGCTGGTTTACAAGCTAAATTTTAAACATCCCTTCGGTTTGAAAAACCTTTCCAAAGTATGTTCCCTTCTTGGACATCACCACCTGACCAGCATTAATGTCCATCCTCAAACCTGCGTTGCTAAGCAGGCTCCCAAAGATCAGCTTCTTGGCAATCACTGGAACATGCTTTACTTCTTGGAGCGTCAGAGTGTTCCCGAAAGTGAGTTACAGCTCCACAGTCCCGATCTCCAGAACTTCAGCTTGGGCCTGGTTCGCTATGACAACCTTCTCAAAAGTTGGCTGGTACATGACGAACCATTCCTTTCCAGAGTAGACATGGCATGTCGCACCGATGTTTATCCAACAGTCAGAGTCACCCCCCTCAGTTGTGACTTGAGCGATCATAGCAATGAGGTTAGAAACCAAAGAAACCTTACTAGGCTCACCTTTCTCTGATTGTTTGGGCTTGGATCTGTATTCACTCTTGCAGTGGCCCTTCTTGCTACAGTTAAAACAAATCACATTGGACTTGGGCTTCTTCTGTTTGAAAGACGGTCCCTTCACTTTCAGATTAGTGAAGTCTTTCTTGTGGTGAGAAGCCACCTGCTTCCCCTTGGAGTCTCTTGTCTGCACCAGATTGGCCTCGGCCAATTGTTTGGACAAAGCGTCCATCTTCTGTTGAGAACGTATCTTATCCTTAACGTGGATTTCTTGCAAGAGATCTTGTGAGCACCCTGAATTTCGGGTTGTTTTTTTATTTATTTTATTTATTTTCCTGATTGATTTTTATTTCGATAAATAATTTATTCTGTATTTTTCCTTAAGTGTACATTCCCATGCCTTTGATATTTGGAGTATCAGGGATGTTCAACTCTGGAAATCTTCTTCACGAGTTTTGGAGTGGACACGATTACCTTCATGACGGTATATAGTGTCCCATCCAAACTTGTTCCCTTGTGCTCTTTCTGCTTCGCTGAACTTCGGGTCGATTTAGACCATTTGAGTATTATTTATTCTCCCACTCTTTTCCTTGATCATTTTCAGCGCGTTACCATGACTTTTAAATTGGGAGCGCCAGACCAGTCATTTCCTTGAAACCAACTCCTCATTGATGATCTACTCGAGACGCTCGTCACCCATGACCTTCGTTTCCCACTCAGACACGTCATTTCGGGCTCCTTTTGATTTGCACAACTTTTTCGACACGTGACCCGATTTTATTTCACGCCACGGCGTCACATTCATTTTCCAACTTGATTTATGGGTCCCCTGTCGACCAAAACCTGTCAGCCCCAACTATGGACATGGCCCACATTGAGCCTACTATCCGTCCGTCACTTGTGTCCTATTTATTGGAATCCCCATGTGCTACTTATTTGCCCATGATCATCAACGCCTATTTTAAATTCAATTATTGCTCGATGTCCGATTTTCGTCCAATCCGGCTCCACCGAGTCCAGTCCAGCTCCATGATTTTCTCCATCATGACACCCTCAACTTTCTTGTCCAAAAATATCAATTACTCATTTCAAATATTTCTAATATTTAATGGGAAATTTTCTATTGATTTAATCCCTCTTGGAATAACCTATTTCTCAATATTAATCCTAGCCCTTGGATCATTCTAATCTAATCCCATCCATGCATTTTTCCTACTTTCAAAGCAGCCAACACCCATGCAAGGTGCCGGCCCTAAATTCAAGAGAGTAACTTTTTCTCTCTCTCTCTCTCTCTCTCTCTCTCATTCATTGTCATCTCTCTCTCTCTCTCCTTTCTATTATTTCCAACCCAACTAAACTCAACAACAGTAACAAGAACACCATGCCCGACCTCCGGCCACCCCCTGGCCGTGGCCTAGCCGTCGGCCTCCCCCACCTCGGCCTCCTCCTCCTCCTCCATCTCCTTCCTCTCCATCAATCCACCTCCACTTCAAACTACCACCTCTCCATCGCCAACTCCTAAAACCGACCACCTAGCCATCACCACCTCCACCCTCGTCGAGGGCGCCGCCGCACCTTGGCCGCACGGCCAACGCCGTCGCCGACCAGGCAGCGCGCTGCCGCGGCCACCAGCTGCAGCAGCAGCAACCTTCGACAGCGCAGCCACATGCGCGCACCGGCGTGCACACACGCACGCACGTGGGCCGCCGTCGTGCGCCGCCACGCCACCGTGTGGGCCGCCGTGGCCCCCTGGCCATGCGCGCGAACTCCGGCGACCCTCCCTGGGTCCGCTGCTCCCTCTCCGGCGCGACGTATAGGCGATTCGTGCGTTTTGAACGACGTCCCGTCGTGACGCGCGCGAAATGAAGTTCGTTTTGGCACCCCGTCGCAGCAACTTTGCACGCGATTTCTCGGAGATCCGACCGTTGGATCGGCGATTTCTTCGCTCCGTCGCAATCTCGATATATCCACCTTCGCTCATGTCAATTTTTGTCCGTTAATTTTATCGTTTGATACATGAAAACCGGCCACCAAGTTGACCGTTTAAATTGTATTAAATTTGGACAGTTTCGCGGGGCTAACTTCGTCAGCTTGTATCTCCTCCACCGCAGCTCCGTTTGGCGTGCTACTAGTTCTGGTGTGAAGCTGGTATAACCCTCTTACTACCCCTCCAGTTTTGTTTCATTGTGAGCTTGTTTGATTGGTTGAATTCGACGTCAAATTTGGCCGTCCGAATTCGTAATTTCCAACTTGTAAAATTCCATTTTTGAACACGGAACTCCAGATTTCATTTCTGACACCACCATTAGACTTGTGGCATCGTTCTGGCATGTTTTTATATAAAATTTGTTAGATTTGGAGAACGTGGGCCCGGGCACGTTTTTCGGTGCAAAGCGGGTCCCACATTCTGGGTCAACGGGACTTTTTGATGCCGGCTCATCGGAATCCAATTCCGGATATACTGATGAGTTCGTATCATCATTCTAGACTCGTTGACATATAATTTGCTAGGTTTTGGTGGACATTGGGTCTGGCACGCATTTCGGTGCAAGTCGGATACCAATATCCGGGTCAACGGATCATTTTGAGATCGACTCATCGGAATCCAATTTCGGAGATACCGTTGAGTTCGTATCATCATTCTGGACTCGTTGACCGGTAGTTTGCTAAGTTTTGAGAACTTTGGCTCCGGCACGCATTTCCGTGCAAATCGGAATCCCAAGTTCTGGTCAACGGGCCAAAATGAGATCGGATCAACGGAATCCAATTCTGGAGATACCGTTGGGTTCGTATCGACATTCTAATTTTGTGGACATATAATTTGTTATACTTTGTAGACTTATTTTCTTGCACGTTTTTCGGTGCAAAACGGCTCCGACACGGACACCGTTTTGACCCGAAATTACCTTTTTGCCCTTGTGTCCAAATTGGACCGTTGGGTAGGCTATCCTAGCTATTTTAACCGTTCTGGACACGTTGACGATGTTCATTTCATCGTCCGACAATGTTTGTTGATAATTTCTCTGAGTTTAACCTTTTTATAATTAGTTAATAATTAATTCATATAATGTTCGTATTTCGGGATTAGTACAACGAAACTGAGATCAGTCAATTCCAGTGATCTTACATCGCTGAAATTGACGAGTTGGATACGTGGATCACTATAATAAGATTATCAACCTTACCGATAATCTTCTTATCTCGATTTACGTGCCGTAAGTTTCGACGTGCAAATAACGAAGTACACTTTATATTAGATTAGAATTGACCCTGTTTGACCAGAGTTGACCAGTTGACCCAAAGTCAACTATAAGTCAACACTTGACCTAGTTCGACTAGATTTTTGACCGGAGTCGACCTATAGTTGTTTTGACTTAGAAGAATCTAGAATAATATAGATTGCTGGTAGGGATTTATTTATTTTCAACTTGAACACCTTGTAACCTGTGTTACTTTAAATAGGACTCGGTGGCTTCAGTGGGACCCCCTTTACTTATCAGCTGTTCAGGTTATCGAGGCGAGTACATTCTCTGATCATTTCATATCCTGCTTAGAATTATATTCCTGCTTTAAATTACTATACTTGATGCTGTCACGACATTATCACGGATTAGTACTATACGGATCTCTTCATGCGATATTATCCCCCTCTGGAGCATCGGGTACATTATGTCATGTGCGTTTCACTTTCATTATGTACTCCTGTGCTTTCACCATACATGTACACTCTTGTGAATCATGTACTCTCATGTTCACAGAGCCTTCATGTATACTATCATGTGCACCCTTTTAAGGGCCCCATGTGATATCATGTACAATAACATAACCTGCTTAGATCCTTGTGTACTGATTGGGGAAAACGGGGGAGTGCTAGTAGTCATGTGAACAATTCTTTAGTAGTGTAGATCATGTACAACTCTTTAGTGTAGATCATGTACAAATCTGTTCCGTTCACATGTGCTATCCTGTACTCTACATCACTAGCCACTGTTAGTTCTCTATTTATAGTAGATATTTCTATTACTGCTCTCTCTCTCTCTGTTTACATACTGTATTTCTTCAGATCTTGTATCTTATTTTACTGCATGATTATATTTTCTAACCTGCTATGAACTGTTGAGATGTAATGTGCTCGCTCCTGTCCTGACTGGACCGGTTGATAAATTTTACAGATAGCCTGGGATTGCCTGCTAGCCTAGAGGAGACACAGTAGAGGTTATTTAGATAGTTATCTCTTTTTGTCTGGAGTTGTATTTACTTTGTGGATTACTGTATCTTTATTTGAGTTTTGAGATATATTTCTGGGTTCATGTATCTTAGACACTTAGACTTCTATCTCCTGTATCTCTTTTGGATTTCATGTTTTATCTATTCTTATCATGCTCTACCTTAGATGTGATTGAGTTGTACCTGCTATGTCACCCCCATTCGGGGAGTATAAACTGTTTAGTCTTATACTGTTAGATGCATTGAGACCTAGGACAACGTTCTACCGCCGACACTGCGGCGTAGGCTGGGCGTTGTTACGTTCTCGTGCCCTTACTCTAGGGTGCGGGTCGTGACACGTTTTTAGTGGTGGCCCATGCAGGTCGAGACTAAAGTGTAGTGGTATTCGAACTAGAGTGCCACTACAGCCTGCACTAGGAATATGATATATTTTTGAAGGTACTCAATCACAATTAGGACCCCTTGAGAGATTCCTGGGACGACCCTGGAGAATCTTATTTAACTTCGATTTGAAGACTCTCTTTTTCCCTTGATTTAATTTATTTTACTTTTGTTGTTAAATTTGATTTTTACGGATTATTGTTGAATTTGAGTTGTATTTATTTTGATGGAAGATTTTTGAATTTTGAATTTTGATGATAGCTGTTGCATTCGAGTTGCATTTTGATGGATTGTGTTCACTTTTGAATTTTGATGTTCGTTAATAAATTTTGATTTGATTTTTTGAGTATTCATTGTTGATTTAATTTGATTTTTGGCAAGATGAAATTATATGGGCTAGGTCATCTATGTTATGGAATCTAGACTTCTATAGTCACATTAGCCAGCATGGTGAGGACATATAGTCTGACTCTGGATATATTTCTCGGGTGTAAGAATTTAAGGTTTTCGCAGCCAAGCATGCGGCACCGCAAAAATGTTAAATACCATGATTCTAGAGATATGTGCATAAGTCAAGGGCTCTGTGATTATCGTAGCCTTGCTTACTAGTATGACGAGGATTTAGAGTACCATGAATCTGGATAGACGCATATGATTATCAGATTGCACCTTAAATATTTTTGAACATGTTTCTCTACTTTTCTCAATCATTCAAAAAAAAAAAGAATTATTATTTGTTTGGTTGTCTTGTTTTATATTATTTAACTCAGGAGTAAGTTTAGTTGGTTTTATAAACCTTTATGTAACTTCTTGCTATGAGTTTTTCTTAATACAATGAATCGATGATTTTACTAGATTTTGTCTTGGATTTGATAATTTAGCGCTGGGTTTCAAAATGGTTTTTCCTTAATCAGATAAACAAAACAGATTTTATCGTTAATTCCTTCTTGCTATTAATCTTGTATTAGATGATAATAAAACTGTCTTGATTTCGTCAATCACCTGCTTGCAATCTTGGTAGGAATCTAAATGTTAGTCTTAACGTAAAATTAATTTTATTGGGACATGAGAATATGTATATGAATATATATAGCAGACACTTTGCCTAACACGTATGCATGCTACACTTGATTTTTTTCCACATATTTAGATACATATTGATATGTTGTTGATGTCCAATTTTTTATAACCAATATTTCTGGTTCTCTGCTTTTCCAGGTTTAAATTCGTAATATTAAATATAAAATTTCATGTTGTTATTTAGGTTTACGTCACTGCACATGTATGTTATACTTAGGGTTTCAATTCAAAAAATTTTTGTTGAAAATTTGTGTTTAAAACTTGTCAATTTAAGACTGTGTACATATTAACCCTTAATACTAAATTCCAAATGTTTAGTTTAAATTACTGTTTTATTTTCTTAATATAATATTTAGAGCTGCGTACATTGTTGCAAGTAGGAATATAAATTTAAGTTTCATATTCTTACATGTTAGTTTGTGATAAACATTGAGTTGGGTTTTAATGTTCAAGTTCTCCAAAATTCTGAAAACTAGTTACATGTTAACATTTTTACATTGATTTCCATGTTTAGTTAAATTTTGGATTTAACATGTAATATTAAACTGTATGCGTAGGTAAATATATTGATAGTATGTTAGTGTTTCTTTTCTATCATGTTAGGATGTGTTAGGACCATTGAGATTGGTTGTGATGTTTCAAACCCTAAAATCTGAGACCGCATTATGTTCATAATTTCCATGGTTTAAATGTTAGCTTGTTTTCAGATTTTATATGTGAATGCTGAACTAAAACCTGGTTTAACTTTTTAATACTAAGTCATAACCCTGTACAAGGACACACACACACACACTCTAACTTAGTATACCCTGTCATGTAACCTAATCTTCCTCTCTATGTTATGAACATGTATCTATATAGATATACATAGTTTTTATACATCCATGTTATAATTTGTATAGATACGTAACTAAGTCTCTACCTTTTATATATATGGTTAGCCATGCATGTTATGAGTAAATAAGTTGCGTATTGTAGATTGTTTAACCAAAATGCCATGATTAGTGTAACTTGATAGCTGTTGATTTGGAACTCAATTTCTCATATACAAATTCATATGTATTCACGTACACACACGTCTACTATCTAACCGTATGAACATGCCCCATACACATGATGCTAGTTTTCCCTCTCTAACGCTCTTTCTGTATATATATTGTGATTGGATTTCAATGCAAGTGACTTTCGATTCTTTAACTTGTGATTTTGATTTTCTTGGGATAATACTTTTTTTCAAATGATTGGTAGTTACCTTCCTTTATTTTTATTTTTATGAGTACCAGTTTTCATATGGGGTGGTAGACAATTTTATAGTTTTGATGGTTGTTGTTTCTGTATCTTTCTATTTTAGCACCCTGGATTGCTTGTGTGTTGATACCCTATGACTGTTTGGTTAGTATGACTAGTAAACCTAGATGAGACTTCACTGTCACCGTATGCCATGACCCTGTATGCCGTTTTTTTTTTTTTGATGGTATGTTTTATCTAAGTTCTGGGACTTTGATTTTTGGGGGTTTGACCTAGAGGGAGTAGGGATATTTTAATTTCGAGGACAAAATTTTTATAAGGTGGGTAGAATGTGAGCACCCTGAATTTCGAGTTATTTTTTTATTTATTTTATTTATTTTCCTGATTGATTTTTATTTCGATAAATAATTTATTCTGTATTTTTCCTTAAGTGTACTTTCCCATGCCTTTGATATTTGGAGTATCAGGGATGTTCAACTCTGGAAATCTACTTCACGAGTTTTGGAGTGGACACGATTACCTTCATGACGGTATATAGTGTCCCATCCAAACTTGTTCCCTTGTGCTCTTTCTGCTTCGCTGAACTTCGGGTCGATTTAGACCATTTGAGTATTATTTATTCTCCCACTCTTTTCTTTGATCATTTTCAGCGCGTTACCATGACTTTTAAATTGGGTGCGCCAGACCAGTCATTTCCTTGAAACCAACTCCTCATTGATGATCTACTCGAGACGCTCGTCACCCATGACCTTCGTTTCCCACTCAGACACGTCATTTCGGGCTTCATTTGATTTGCACAACTTTCCCGACACGTGACCCGATTTTATTTCACGCCACGGCGTCACATTCATTTTCCAACTTGATTTGTGGGTCCCCTGTCGACCAAAACCTGTCAGCCCCAACTATGGACATGGCCCACATTGAGCCTACTATCCATCCGTCACTTGTGTCCCATTTATTGGAATCCCCATGTGGTACTTATTTGCCCATGATCATCAACGCCTATTTTAAATTCAATTATTGCTCGATGTCCGATTTTCGTCCAATCCGGCTCCACCGAGTCCAGTCCAGCTCCATGATTTTCTCCACCATGACACCCTCAACTTTCTTGTCCAAAAATATCAATTACTCATTTTAACTATTTCTAATATTTAATGGGAAATTTTCCATTGATTTAATCCCTCTTGGAATAACCTATTTCTCAATATTAATCCTAGCCCTTGGATCATTCTAATCTAATCCCATCCATGCATTTTTCCTACTTTCAAAGCAGCCAACACCCATGCAAGGTGCCGGCCCTAAATTCAAGAGAGTAACTTTTTCTCTCTCTCTCTCTCATTCATTATCATCTCTCTCTCTCTCTTTCCTTTCTATTATTTCCAACCCAACTAAACTCAACAACAGTAACAAGAACACCATGCCCGACCTCCGGCCACCCCCTGGCCGTGGCCTGGCCATCGGCCTCCCCCACCTCGGCCTCCTCCTCCTCCTCCTCCATCTCCTTCCTCTCCATCAATCCACCTCCACTTCAAACTACCACCTCTCCACCGCCAACTCCTAAAACCGACCACCTAGCCATCACCACCTCCACCCTCGTCGAGAGCACCGCCGCCCCTTGGCTGTACGGCCAATGCCGTCGCCGGCCAGGCAGCGCGCCGCCGCGGCCACCAGCTGCAGCAACAGCAACCTTCGACAGCGCAGCAACATGCGCGCACCGGCGTGCACACACGCGTGCGCGTGGGCCGCCGTCGTGCGCCGCCACGCCGCCGTGTGGGCCGCCGTGGCCCCCTGGCCATGTGCGCGAACTCCGGTGACCCTCCCTGGGTCCGCTGCTCCCTCTCCGGCGCGACGTATAGGCGATTCGTGCGTTTTGAACGACGTCCCGTCGTGACGCGCGCGAAATGAAGTTCGTTTTGGCGTCCCGTCGCAGCAACTTCGTGCACGATTTCCCGGAGATCCGACTGTTGGATCGGCAATTTATTCATTCCGTCGCAATCTCGGTATATCCACCTTCGCTCATGTCAAGTTTCGTCCGTTAATTTTATCGTTTGATACATGAAAACCGGCCACCAAGTTGACCGTTTAAATTGTATTAAATTTGGACAGTTTCGCGGGGCCAACTTCGTCAGCTTGTATCTCCTCCACCGCAGCTCCGTTTGGCGTGCTACCAGTTCTGGTGCGAAGCTGGTATAACCCTCTTACTACCCCTCCAGTTTTGTTTCATTGTGAGCTTGTTTGATTGGTTGAATTCGACGTCAAAGTTGGCCGTCTGAATTCGTAATTTTCAACTTGTAAAATTCCATTTTTGAACACGGGACTCCAGATTTCATTTCTGACACCACCATTAGACTTGTGGCATCGTTCTGGCATGTTTTCATATAAAATTTGTTAGATTTGGAGAACGTGGGCCCGGACACGTTTTTCGGTGCAAAGCGGGTCCCACATTCTGGGTCAACGGGACTTTTTGACGCCGGCTCATCGAAATCCAATTCTGGATATACCGATGAGTTCGTATCGTCATTCTGGACTCGTTGACATATAATTTGCTAGGTTTTGGTGGACATTGGATCTGGCACGCATTTCGGTGCAAGTCGGATACCAATATCCGGGTCAACGGAACATTTTGAGATCGGCTCATCGGAATCCAATTCCGGAGATACCGTTGAGTTCGTATCATCATTCTGGACTCGTTGAAAGGTAGTTTGCTAAGTTTTGAGAACTTTGGCTCCGGCACGCATTTCCGTGCAAACCGGAATTCCAAGTTCTGGTCAACGGGCCAAAATGAGATCGGGTCAACGGAATCCAATTCTGGAGATATCGTTGGGTTCGTATCGACATTCTGGTTTTATGGACATATAATTTGTTATATTTTGTAGACTTATTTTCTTGCACGTTTTTCGGTGCAAAACAGCTCCGACACGGACACCGTTTTGACCCGAAATTATCTTTTTGCCTTTGTGTCCAAATTGGACCGTTGGGTAGGCTATCCTAGCTAATTTGACCGTTCTGGACACGTTGGCGATGTTCATTTCATCGTCCGACAATGTTTGTTGATAATTTCTCTGAGTTTAACCTTTTTACAATTAGTTAATAATTAATTCATATAATGTTCGTATTTCGGGATTAGTACAACGAAACTGAGATCAGTCAATTCCAGTGATCTCACATCGCTGAAATTGACGAGTTGGATACGTGGATCACTATAATAAGATTATCAACCTTACCGATAATCTTCTTATCTCGATTTACGTGCCGTAAGTTTCGACGTGCAAATAACGAAGTACACTTTATATTAGATTAGAATTGACCCTGTTTGACCAGAGTTGACCAGTTGACCCAAAGTCAACTATAAGTCAACACTTGACCTAGTTCGACTAGATTTTTGACCGGAGTCGACCTAGAGTAGTTTTGACTTAGAAGAATCTAGAATAATATAGATTGCTGGTAGGGATTTATTTATTTTCAACTTGAACACCTTGTAACCTGTGTTACTTTAAATAGGACTCGGTGGCTTCAGTGGGACCCCCTTTACTTATCAGCTGTTCAGGTTATTGAGGCGAGTACATTCTCTGATCATTTCATATCCTGCTTAGAATTATATTCCTGCTTTAAATTACTATACTTGATGCTGTCACGACATTATCACGGATTAGTACTATACGGATCTCTTCATGCGATGTTATCCCCCTCGGGAGCATCGGGTACATTATGTCATGTACGTTTCACTTTCATCATGTACTCCTGTGCTTTCACCATACATGTACACTCTTGTGAATCATGTACTCTCATGTTCACAGAGCCTTCATGTATACTATCATGTGCACCCTTTTAAGGGCCCCATGTGATATCATGTACAATAACATAACCTGCTTAGATCCTTGTGTACTGATTGGAGAAAACGGGGGAGTGCTAGTAGTCATGTGAACAATTCTTTAGTAGTGTAGATCATGTACAACTCTTTAGTGTAGATCATGTACAAATCTGTTCCGTTCACATGTGCTATCCTGTACTCTACATCACTAGCCACTGTTAGTTCTCTATTTATAGTAGATATTTCTATTACTGCTCTCTCTCTCTCTGTTTACATACTGTATTTCTTCAGATCTTGTATCTTACTTTACTGCATGATTATATTTTCTAACCTGCTATGAACTGTTGAGATGTAATGTGCTCGCTCCTGTCCTGACTGGACCTGTTGATAAATTTTACAGATAGCCTGGGATTGCCTGCTAGCCTAGAGGAGACACAGTAGAGGTTGTTTAGATAGTTATCTCTTTTTGTCTGGAGTTGTATTTACTTTGTGGATTACTGTATCTTTATTTGAGTTTTGAGATGTATTTCTGGGTTCATGTATCTTAGACACTTAGACTTCTATCTCCTGTATCTCTTTTGGATTTCATGTTTTATCTATTCTTATCATGCTCTACCTTAGATGTGATTGAGTTGTACCTGCTATGTCACCCCCATTCGGGGAGTATAAACTGTTTAGTCTTATACTGTTAGATGCATTGAGACCTAGGACAGCGTTCTACCGCCGACACTGCGGCGTAGGCTGGGCGTTGTTACGTTCTCGTGCCCTAACTCTAGGGTGCGGGTCGTGACAGATCTTCTAGACTGATCTCGAGTTTCTTTCGATGCATTCTTGCATAGAACGTATTCCATCCAGCAAAAAGTTTTGAGATGATCCCTCCAATGACAAACTTGTCGACGAGGGGCATCTTTTCGTCGTCCAGTTTCTGACGAAGTTTCAGAAACTCCTTCACTTGAGGAAGCATCGTCTTCTCGTCTTCAGAGAGCCACTTGTGATATTTTTCGACGAAAAATATCTTGTTCCTGTTTTTGTCTTCCTCATACAGCTTTTCTACATACTCCCATATTTCTCTGGCACTATCCTTCTTTGAGTAGGATTTTGCCAGGGAATCCTCCATAGCATTTAGGATCAGAAGCCTACAAATGCTATTCTCCCTTCTCCATTTGGCCTGAAATTTAG
Source organism: Iris pallida (assembly GCA_029216955.1). Classification (NCBI taxonomy): domain Eukaryota; kingdom Viridiplantae; phylum Streptophyta; class Magnoliopsida; order Asparagales; family Iridaceae; genus Iris; species Iris pallida. The sequence continues at coordinate 15,615,891 of JANAVB010040817.1, read as the reverse complement.
TAGCCGCAGTTATAGCGGCAACAGACCCAGTATCTGGAACAGTATGTTCCTCTTCAAAGAGCACGTGATCAACGTCTCGGAGTTAAAGAGTGAGAAAGACCTTCCTCTTCCAGACTTGATAATGCTCTCCATCAAACTTTTCCAACTTGCAGTAGTCAGTTTGGAGGAGTGAAGCATTAATATTTTCCATCGTACTAATCTTGCTTTGAGATTGTTAGTCCCGAGGCGTGGATATAGATAGAAAACAGGAGTTCAGCAAGCCTACACAGTAGGTGCCACAAATAAGGAGTTTAGCAAGCCTAAACAGTAGGTGCCACAAATGAGGAGTTTAGCAAGCCTACACAGTAGGTGCCACAAATGAGATAGATCTCAAGAACAAAGTTAGGCCTCCCTACTTAGTAGGTGCCTTAAAACCTGAAGAGCGAGTTACAGAGAAACAGAAGAAGAAGAAGAAGAAGAAGAAGAAGAAGAAGAAGAAGAAGAGGATTAAATCTACTAGGGTGTAAAAACACCATTGCTCAAAGCAAGATTCGCCTCTATACGATCCGCTTCCAGGAACCAGCAAGTTCAAGAGAACTTCTGGAACGCTCGTCAGTCAATATTTGTGACTTGAACGGGCTTCTTGAACTTTACGGACTCCCTGAACTCTCTTATTTGGTGCATCTTGGAAAGGAGGCAAGGGGGCTCTATTTTTAGAGTGGAGTGAGACCTCACCATCTCTCATATCCGATGTGGGACTAAAACACCAATACTCTAAAATAGAGTTTGATGTTTTACATCATCCCACAATCAACATAGTCGAGTGCTAGCCCACGCCTTCCCCCCGAACACTCCCGTGCATGCACGAGACAACCTGGAGTCCGTGTCGAGTCCGAGCCCGCACAACAAAAATTAACTTACGTCCTTGTTGGAATTAACCATTTTCCTCTTAGTAAAATCACCCATATGGTTCCCTCCTAAGGGTCACCACCCCATGTGCATATTCCAACAACACATACTCATATATATGTTGAGATAACTCATGGTGCTTTTCCAATGTGGGACTAAACTTTACAAAGCATGTTGAGAGCAAGCTCTCATCATGTCAAGGAGCAAGAGCACCAACAATAATATAGTTCACTTTTGTAAAATATTCTTCAATCTTTTCATTATCTTTCATTTCTAGCTTATCAAATTCAGCCCTTAGAGCTTGTAAGCGTATTTTCTTTTACTTAATCTTGGCCATAATATGTTGTCACAAGAATTGTCTACACCTCCTAGGAGCGTTTTGCCTTGGATATTCTCTCACAGACTGGAATTTCAATTGTTTGATAAATTTGGAAGAGCGTCTTCTTGTCTTTTTGTCTCTTTTCCTTCAGGACCATTTTTTGTGCTTCGGATAGTTGACTTTCATTTGTTGGTTGCTCCACTCCTTCTTCAATGGCACTCCATAGATCTTGAGATTCATGGCATAGCTTCATGAGATTGCTCTAATAATCATATTTTTCTCCATTGAAGCGAGGACAAGAGAGACAAGGTTGTTATTTGAGGTGGACTTTTCTTTTCTTTGGCTCTGCTACCACTTTGTAGGATACAAAGAGGATGATAACACAAAAGGTGAAATTTGATTCAAGCGGCTGGATAAACAACTTTGTTTCTTTGCTTGCTTGATTTTTTTCACACTACAACTATTTGCTTACAAATATAGCTATTTATAGGACTCAAGATACATCAAGCACAATGAACATACATGCATCAAGCATTATGAATATGAGACTTAAATTTCCTAAATGTATTCATGCATGCATGCAATGAATTTGACTCTTTGGGATAAACAATTTTGTTTAGTCTTCCAACAAAATTGAGGGAGTTTCCTCAAATTTTTTGAGGGAAGAAGGATGGATCCTCAAATTTGAGAGAAAAGAAAAAATTCTCAAATTTGAGGATCCACTATTCATGACTATTTTGCCCTCCAAGTTGTAGCTAATTACTAATATATCCTACATATGTTAAACACTAAACTTGATTAGTTTACCATATTTTTTAATTTATAATTATAAATAATATAATAATTATACTATTAAAATCTTCTTGTTGAGATCTTCAAGTAGAATCTAATATTGAATATATTTATTATTACTCTTTTTTTATTAGATTCATTTGATTAATAAAATAATATTTAAATAATTTGGCAGACATTATTCAAAAATTAAAATACAAACATAAACAAGTACATCAAAATTAAAATAACATAAACAATAATATAATATTAAATAATATAATATAATATAGTATTATCCATAAACATTATAATATAACATTAATGTATATGATTATATTAAATAGTTGTATAAATATAAATAATATAAAATAATGTTATATTATTAAATAATATTATATTAATATAAAATAATATTAATAATATTATCTCGTAAATAATATTAATAATATAATATTAATTTATATGGTTATATTAAATATTTGTGAAGAAGTGAATTTATGTAGAAATAAACAATGAGTGTTTATTATTTGAGGATTGATGGGTTGGAGATGTAAAATTTTGAGGATAGCATAATAGATGAATATTCTTTTTTGAGTACTCAAATTGAGAAAACTTTTGAAGATGGATTGGAGATGGCCTTATTTAGGTTTGACTTGCCTTTCAAATTGGTCAAGGATAGAATGCGCTTCTTTGAATGTAATTAAATAGGGTCAATAGGAATATTCTTTTTTGAGTCCTCGAATCGTGTCAACTAAGTTGGTAAGTTTAAAGTAAGTCCAAAAAAGTTTGTTCTAGTATGGTTGATTTTAGGGGTGTGCATCGGTCGGTGGTCGACCTATTTGGTCACAATCAAAATCGAACCGAAGTTAATAGGTTTGAAAATAATCACAGTCGTAACAAACCAACCAATTGGGAGGTTCGGTTTTGAAATCGACAGTTTTGGTTCGGTTTGGATCAGTTCGGCTAATCGGTTTTGGTTTGACAAAGAATTGCATTCTGATTTGGACAAAAAGTTGCATTCAGATATCGACTTGGTTCGACTAATCGGTTTTAAAAGTGTTTCACAAAAAGTTGCATTCAGATTTCAGAGTCTTGTGTGGACTCCAAACATAGAATGTAGAGCCAGCAGCAATAACATAAAGTCAGCAGTAATAACATAAAGCCAACAGCAAATAGCAATAACACAAAGCCGAGTTGGACTATGGCATAGTTAAATGTAACATAAATCAATAATAGACTCCAAAGTCAATAACATAAAGCCAAGTTGGACTACATAAAGCCAATAATAGACTCCAATAGATTGTTAGGGAGAGAAAGGAAGAGTTTGAGAGTAGGATGAGAATATGAGCAGGCAGCAATCGCCTCCAATATATTCCAGTCCAAAGAAGAGTAAGGCTGTCCAAACCGTGAGACCTCTCATATCTATATTGATTAGGGATAAGTTGGACCGGATATACATGTTAACATAATTTTATATTGTTACTAATTGTGTTTGGTTTGGTTTGATTTAAGCGGTTTTTGGAATGACCAACCGTGAATCGAATCAAATCGATCAATTTTTTAAAAGATTCAGTCGAGCTAATCCGATCGGATCATCGGTTTGGTTAAAAACCGATCAAATCGGTTTGATTTAATTCGGTTTGATCGGTTTGTTCAAATATGCACACCCCTAGTTGATTTAGTGCAGTTTTTGATGATGATATGGTAATTGGCAGAAGTGTCATCTTCAAATTCAAAGATCTACACCTCACCTTTCAGAAGCTTCCGGAGTCTGGTTTCCATGAGAATGTAGTAGTCCAAAATGTTGCAAAAACCTCCTAACTTGGCCTTTATGCTTTATTTTCTTCCTTTTTTGCGTGAAGTGGCTAAATTTTTTTGATAGGAATGTTGAATTGTTTGGCAGTAAGAATTGGAATTTGTTACAGTATAATATACAACATCTCATCTCCAAAAATCTGCTCCTATATCATGGATTAGTCACAGTACAATATACAACATCTCCTCTCCAAAAATAAAATAAAAAATACAACATCTCATCTCTCTTCTTACTCTGGGTTCTGATGTAGATGAATCAAGTAGAGTTAACTGTTGGAGTTGTGTGAAATTTCCAACTTATGTGGAGAACATCCGTAGTGCGACGGTGTTAAAGCTCGGATAGTTGAAGGCAATGTTCAATATGTTAGAATAATTTAAATATAATTTTATTATATTTTAACTAAAGTTTGTTAGAAATATATTTTTAGAACTTTGGATATATTTTCAGATATACCATACATGTACTTAGTTTAAATATAATTTAAATATTGAATATATTTTAATATGAATTTGTTATAAATGATTTTAGATGTATGTTCAGGTACATAGATTTGATTTTAGGATTATTTTTTTATGTGAGGGTAGTAGTAGTTAGAAGTATTTAAAAAAAAAAAATTAATTACGTGAAAATATACATAGGGCTCAGACAACTAGTTTTGAGTTGTATTCAAGCCTCTTTATAATAGTAATAATTACTTACTTTTCTTAGGAGATTAATAAAAGATTAATTGGTAATCTAATTTAATAAAACTTGTAAAAAATTTAATTAAATTAATTGGGAATAAGTCTTATCTAATCATAATAACAACAAATATTTTAATAATGATTTTAATCATAATAATGTCAATAATAAACAATAAACGAGTAATGAAAACGATACTAAAATTAGTGATAATATTAACCTTAGGGGGAAAATCAATAATAATAATAATATTTTAACATGAATTTAAGCTAATAATAATAATAATAATAATAATAACAAGGCCAAAAATTTAAAATTTTAAGATAATTGCTAAAATGTGGAGATCGAAAAATCGGGAGTTGACACTCGCAAAGGCCCATAGCCCGAAGACTGATCGGACACTAGGTACAAATTTTAATACCAATTTTCATACTTACAAAATACAGTTCGACTAAGTAAACTCAATTAAGAACTCACATAAAAACTTGCAATCACGCTATAACACGTGCACTTATTTTTCTATTTTGGTAATTAATTTTTGTTTTCTTAGGTCGTTTAAAAAAATCAAATGATGAGATACATATAATTCAACTGTTTACAAAAATCAAGTGATTTTTTTTTCATACTTTCCTCCGGTCCCAACACCACCGACAGATCCCTCTCACAGTCACAGAGCAACGTACCAACGAGGCATTGTAGGGGTGAGTATTCGGTTTATTCGGTTCCAACCGAACCGAATAACCGAAAATCGAATTGGACCGAAACCGAATAAGCAAAACCGAAACCGAACCGAATTGGTCAATAACCGAACCGAACCGAACCGAATTAAATCGGTTCGATTTTCGGTTTATTCGGTTTTTGGATTTATTTGTGTTTTTTTTGTTAATATATATAATAACTAAATATACCTAGATATATGTATTATATACCTATAGTATATATCTATATATATATTTAGTATATACCTATAATTAATACATATATATATATATATATATATATATATATATATATATATATATATATATATATATATATTTCTTATTCGGTTTTCGGTTTTGGATCGAAATCAAATAAAAAAATTTAGTATTTTCAAAACCGAAACCGAATCGATTTTTTTTTATTCGGTTCGATTTTCGGTCCAAAATCGAATAATGCTCACCCCTAAGGCATTGGCCCAAGGAGATGAGGTATGTGCTACCGATTGGAGCAAAGCAATTCAAAGGAGCAACTTCTTTTTCAGTGGTCACGTGTACACCTATCTGGTACTACTTTCGCATATGAACTTGGCCTTTCGGTTATCGCATTGGCAGCTCTCTCTCTCTCTCTCTCTCTCTCTCTCTCTCAGATAAATAATGGTCACAAAATGCATAGGATTCCAATTGCTTTTAGCAGCTCCTCCCCTGTGCAAAGAAAAGTGCGAAGAATATTATGGAACAGAAAGTAGCTCAGTTTTTTTTTTTTTTTGAGAAAGAAATATTTCATAAACGATCAAGAAGATACAATGTTCATATCATGTAGGACATGAGATGTTATACATGATGGAATCTCATTATGTACACAAATGAGATTAGAGATGCTTGAAAGTAGAGCATGAGAAGCTAAAGAGTGAGCACATGAATTGGCTGTCCTGTTGATGTAATTAAAAGAGAGATTAGAGACTGATTGTAAAGCCATTCTTGCATCTTCAATGAAATGTCGAGCACGCCATAGAGGAAATGTATCAAAGGTGTTGATTGAGTCGATTAGGGGCTTGCAATCTCCTTCAATGATTACATCCTGTAGTTGATGTCTGCTGCAAATATCAAGTGAGAGACGAATTTCCAAGGCTTCGGCTTCAAGTGGTGAGCCACCTTCATCTGCTATCGAAAGAGCCATTAAGAAATTGCCATGAGCATCTCGAAGCACAGCTCCTGCCGACATCTTCCCCTCCAAAAATGCACCATCAAAGTTGATTTTCAGTACATTGCCCATAGGAGGAATCCAGCAGGCATTGTTGTTGAGACTGGATGTTGAAAGCACAGATGTTGAGAGATCTTTGTTCATAGCTTCAAAATTTTCCATAATGTAGACAGCGTCTTTAAATATTTTCCTTCCATCTATAGCTTGCTTTTCGAATATGTAATTATTCCTGGCCTTCCAAATATGCCATAATATGTAGAAACTCCTTGCTGTTTTCTCCAAATCTCCTTCTTTCAACAATGAACTAATGAATGAAGTTATCGAGCAATCAACAGTTAAGATGGAATTAATTGCTGGATAGTGATTCCATGTAGTACCTGTTTTTGAACAATGCAATAGAAGGTGGTTAGTAGTTTCAAAATGTACCTGACTGAGAGGACATGTTGCCTCGATGTTGCTCATGCGACGATGGATATTTTCTTTAGTTGGAAGAGAATTGGTTAGAGCTCTCCACACAAACGTTATCACTTTAGGACTGATGCAATTGATTCCCCAAAGCTTTTTCTAGTCAGTGAAGTCATGAAGAGAAATTGTGCTATCATTTTGCCTTAGAAGCTCATGTATTGATCTATATGCAGACTTAGAAGTAAGGACCCCATCCACAGTATGCTTCCACATGAGTTTATCCATAGTACAGTTAGTAGAGAGATGTATCTTCATGATTGCAGTGGCTTCACTAGGAGGGAATAGGAGGTTGATCAAATTATGCTTCCATGTTTTAGTGTTACCATTGATAAGATCAGAAACTTGGAGAACCCAATTGCTACTGAATGCATATCCTTGGACCCGATGATTGGATATTGAGGGAACCCAGGGATCGTGCCAAATATTGATAAGGGAACCATCCCCTATAGACCATATCACATTATCCTTCAGGAACTGTCTACTGTTGAGTATACTGGACCATACACATGAACTAGTAGTGGACGGAGTAGCTGACCAGAATGATGATGTAGCAAGATACTTGGTTCGAAGTAGAGAAGCCCAAGGTGAATCCTGATTAGTTAGGAATCTCCAACAAAGTTTAAGTAAAAAGGAAATATTGGAAATTTGAGGATCCCTAATACCTAACCCTTCCTGGAATTTTGGTTTGGTAAATGAACTCCAAGCAGTGAAATGTAGCCTTTTCTTATCAATGGAATCCCACCAGAAATTGCGTTGATCTTTGACAAGGATCTTTGAGACTTTCTTAGGCATTTGATAGGAAGAAAGGTAGTATGTAGGGAGTGATCCAAGTGTCGATTTGATAAGAGTTGTTCTCCCTGCATGAGAGAGGCACTTTCTTTGCCATCCTTGAAGTCTAGAAGAGCTAGCTTCCATCAGTTTGGTGTATGTAGAGATTCTTTTCTTCGATTGAAGGAGTAAATGATCCAGGTATTTATTAGAAACTTTCATAGGTTGGACACCCAAAAGATGAACATACAAGTTACGCATAATCGGATCAGTTTTTTTGGAGATAAAAACAGAGGACTTATCATAGTTAATGCGCTGACCCGACCAGGTTTCAAAAGTGTAACACCCTGTTTTCATAATTTAGGGATTTTTGAAGAATTATTATTATTTTTTTATTATTTAATAATGGTGATTAGGGCATGATATGGTTTATAGTGATTATTAGTGTGATTAAACCATTTTCTAAGTCATGCTAAGTCATGACTTATGACTTTGTGATTTTGGTTAGAATAACTTAGTGTAAACCCTAGTTTTCTCTAACCTAGAAGTTGCCATGACCATGAGAACTTGACCATAGGCTTAGAATATCATTTTAGTGATTTTTAGCCTAAGGGGTATTTTGGTAATTTTCTAGGATTTATTTGGAATTATTTGAATTTATGTGTTTTTATTATTATTTAATTATTGATTATTGTTATGTTAGTCCCTAAGCTAGTTTACCCTAATCTAGGGGTTAGTCACTAACCTAGAAGACTAAGTGTAGATATTTACTTTATGTGTAAATATCTAGGTTGATAAATATCTAGATATTTAACTTTCTAGGATATTTTATAAACCTAGAATATCTAACCCCTAGTCAAAGCCTTAGAGACTAAGTCTTGCAAGGTGGAAGGGGACCCTATAGCCTACCCCTACCCCCCCCCCATGGCAGCCAAGAACACCCCCCTCCATATGTGTACACCCTTCACAAGAAAGGCTTCATTTTTAATACATTGGAGTTTAGGTTTTCCCTCAACTTCACACCTCCATAACTTGACCATTTCTCCACCAAATTGAGCCCCGTTTCTTGCGTTGGAACCCCCTACTAGTGAGGATACCAAGGAAGGCTAGCTAGCAAGGATACCCTAGCTGTGGGCACCCCCAAGGACAGTGAACAACCCCCCCCCCCCAAGAAGTTATTTTCTTGAGTTTTCACTCAATAGGTATTTTCTCACAAACCTAGTCAAATTCCTGTTTTTCTTTCATAAATGCATTCATATAGGGATAACAATACTGTGGGTAAAGTTTGGTGGGATTTTGATGTGTTTTGGTGTCCGTATCGGACACGTGTCTGTGTCTTAATTTCAGTGTTTGTGTAAATGCCACTTAGGACTAAACCTTGTGTTTTTGTGAAACAAATTATATTTTTGGGTAGCCCTAGACATGTAGGACACGAAACCCTAGGACTGAGCACGTTATCGTGTCGTGTCCGTGTCCAAATTGGACACGAACACACTGTTAAGTACTGCACTGCACTGCACTGCACACTGATTAAACCCCACTGTTCGACACTTCGTGTCATGACCACACGTGTCGTGGACACAAAGTGTCATGCCTAATCCCTAGTCCTAGACCTAGGCTACCCCCTGACACGAGCACGTGGCCCCACGTGCCACGTGTGAAGTACACGAACCCCCGACACTTGTGCACGAGGCACTGCGTAGCTCCCCTGCTACCAGACCCCTCGTGTGGACACGACACGACACGTGGACACGTGCCACTTGGCACAGACCTAGGGGCAGTGTCTGATAAGACACCCCTAAAGTCTTGTGTCACGACGTGTCGTGTCGAGGGAGAAAATCCACTCGCACGGGTCGTACACTGGCACAGCACACGCGTTTCAGACCTCTCTGATACGCACGTAGAACTCGGACACGCGGACACTTGGACACGAATCAGGTTAGTGGACACCTAGTGTCTCCTAGGCAAACTTTCCCCCACGAGCACGAGACATGTGGATAAGTGTGTCGTGTCCTAGAGCTAAGTGCACGCGTGCACGATACTGTGTGTGTACGTGTGTATCAGAGTTTACCCGGGTGTGGTTTTCTTGTGTTTGGACACGAGAAACCATGTCGTGATGTCGTGTCAAGTACCTAGGACACTAGGGTATGTGTGGGGCACCAGTTACCAACCTTGGGATACGAGTCTTAGCTCGTTTGGTTGCGTGTATTTTGAATTACCTCAAATTCGAGTGCACAGTGCAACAGTCCCTGTTTTGGGATTAATTTTCAGTTTTGAAAATTGAATTTCAATTTGATTTTGTGTGTGTTTAATACATTAGACTAGTGTATTTTAGTGTGTAGATGTGAAGTATATATGTATTTGTGAGTGTGGGTCGAATGTGGGGAGTTTTGGTTGTGTGTAGGTGTAGTGGTGTGTGTATATATATATGTATGTATATGTGGTGTGTGTGTGTGTTTTCTGTGGGGGTTTCCTGTCTCAGGAAACCTGAGACACACCCCCCCACTGTTCAGTCTCTCTCCCTCTCTCACTGATTAGCTCTCTCTCTCATTGAGTCTCTCTCTTTCCTCTCTCTATATATATGATTATATATATATATATATAGGTTTTGTTTACATATATATATATGTATATATATATGATATATATATTGTATTAGATATATATATATAGTGTTATCATTATATATAAATACGTGGGTTGTATTATATGTATTATTCCTATATTGATATTGGGTATTATATAGATATATATATATGTGACTCCTAGTTATAGGTCTATATGAAAACCCCATCATTAGCCTTGACCTAGGAGTACTAACCTATGGGCTATGATACTAGCCTATGGCCATTAGGCCTAACCCTAATTGACTAGTAAACCAAGACTTAACTAGTTTAATCTTGTTTGACCTTGTTTGATCTTGTTTGACCTTATTTGACTTAGTATGACTTCCTGTGACTTAGTTTGACTACAAGTTTGACCATGGTTGACCAAAGTCAACTATAGGTCAAACCTTAACCAAATTGGCCTAGAAATAGTTTGGATGGACTCTAAATGACTTGGTGACCTAAGTTTGACTAAACCCTAGACTATTGACTAGTTGGTTTAGACTTTGACCTATATAAGGGTATTATTTATGACTTGGTTATATAGATAGCCCTATGTAGAGTGAAGATAGGTATGGGGTTAAGTAGGATACTTAGAGTTGAGTCTTGATTGAGTTAGACTATGGTTTAGCTTGATTATAAGATTAAGTTTGATGTTGTACTAAATATATGTATTTATATGTGGTATACCTTATATAGGAAGTTGGTTATACCTTAGCTTTGTATTATGGTATCTTAGGTAACCTAAGACAAGTTAGCCTATGGTTAGTTGAGTTAACCTTATAGAGTTGACTTGGATAGTTGACCCTTGACCCAATTACCTTGTTGACTAATCTAAAGTTGACTAGAACCTTGATTTGTCTAAATTTGACTTAAGTTGACTTAGTTGACTGTTAGAATTGTCTAGAGTTGACCAAGTTTGACTTTGACCTAGTTTGGCTTAGGAATCATGTAGTATGCATTGTATACTTTATTTTTACCATTGTGGATACATTGTGACTTGTATTGCTCTGATTAGGAGCCAGACACCTCTCCTCAGGCAGTATATCCTCTTCAGACATTCAGTTATCAGGCGAGTACATTCTCTGACCGTTTCATACTTGTTCAGGCTTTACTTCTCGCTCTAGATTACTTTACTTGTTGCTGTCACGTTGGTAACACGGATTGGTACTATATGGATCTTTACATGAGATGTTATCCCCCTCGGGAGCATCGGGTACTTCATGTTATGTGTGTTTCACTATCATCATGTACTCCTATGCTTCCATTATTCATATGCACTCATGTGATCATGTACTCTCATGTTTACTGAGCCCTCATGTATACAATCATGTGCACCCTTTCATGGGCCCCATGTGATATCATGTACAATAACGTAACTTGTATAGATCCTTGTGTATTGATTGGGGAAAACGGGGGAGTAGAAGTGGACATGTGAATAATTCCAAAGTAGTGTAATCATGTACAAACTCCGTAGTGTAATCATGTATAAGTCCAGCCATTCACATGCCTATCTTATGCTCTACATCACTAGTCACTTACAGTTCTCTATATACAGTAGATATTTCATTACAGCTATCTCTTTTACAGCATATATTTCCTTTCAGCAGTTCATGTATCTTACTCTATTGCCTGTATCGTATTTCCTAACATGATATGCACTGTGTGAGATGTATTGTGCTCGTTCCTGTCCTGATTGGACCTGTTGAAAATATTACAGAGGATGAGGATGAGGCCCTGGTGTCTACCTATTATGGAGCAGGACTAGATGATACTTATGTTGTGGACCCTCAGCAGGTTCCACCTACAGCTGAGGAGGATGTTCCAGTAGTCTAGACCAGTTTAGTCTAGGCAGTCTTTTCTATATCTTTTTTTCTCACATTCTGTGTTGTATTTTGAGATGTGGAGATGTATAGACTCTTAGACTTTTGTATTATGAGTTGACAGTTCTGGATATTATGTTGTACTAGACACTTAGACCTTTTTCATCTATGCTATGGTTCTCCTTGAGTTACTATCTATCTATCTGTTCTTCATTCTTCTACCTTAGATGTGATTGAGACAGCATATTGTTATATCACCTCCATTCGGAGAGTATATACTGTACAGGTACTTTTATATTGTTAGATGATTGACCTAGGACAGCGATCTACCGCCGATACTGCAGCGTAGGCTGGGCGTTGTTACGTTCTCGTACCCTGACAGTGGGTGCGGGTCGTGACACATTTTTAGTGGTGGCCCATGCAGGTCGAGTTTATGTAGTGGTATTCGAACTAGAGTATCACTACAGCCTGCAGTAGGATTAGGATACATATTTTGAAGGTACTCAATCACTGTTAGGATTCCTTGAAAGATTCCTGGGACGACCCTTGAGAATCTTATTAAACTTCAATTTGAATCATTTCCCTTGCTTGTTGCTCTCACTCCTTGATTATCGAATTTGATTTTGTTGGATCGTTGTTGATTTGATTTTCCTATCGAGATGAATTTTTATAGCCCGAGTTACGATATTTTTCTGATAACATATGACGACGGGAATACTGGGATGGTAAAACGTCTACTTGGTTATGGAACCTAGAGTTTATCGCAGCTACATTAGCTGGCGTGGCGAAACATTAGAGACCTGACTTCGGATGTACGTATCTTGGTTATGAGATTTGGAATTCCTCGCAGCTATACTAGTCGGCATAGCGAGAATTCCAGACGACATGATTATAGAGGTGCATGCCCCTGTTATGTACTCTACCGTTTATCGCAGCCTTGCTTACTAGCATGGTGAGGACTCTGAGTATCATGATTTTTAGACAGACGCATATGATTATCAGATTGTATCTTAGAAAGGTTCTTAAATATATCGTCTCTATCTTCATTCCAGTTATTATAAATTGTTTCCATCATTAAATAATTTAGGAGTAGAGATCTTCTTAGCTTTATAGAGCTTATACATATATAGTTCTTTCGTAGTGTGATGATTTGATACCTTGTGAATAGGCCCTTGTCTTAGGAATGATAGTATAGCCTGGCTTTGAATAGTAATCCTTGTAGCTAGTTCTCCTTGTTGATATTACTAGTTTTCAGCCTTGATGATTGATTTATATTTTATTTCCTTTCTCTTTTTTTTCAGTATGGCACCCATGACCCGAGCCCGTCGCCTGAGGGCAGCTGCAGCTACTGAGAGCGTGCCTCCACCTCCTACTGTTCAGGAGATAGTTATCCCTCCTATCTGATCAGGGGGTGGTGGCACCTTCTGCCATTGAGGAGATGGTGGTAGCCTCGCCAGAGAGTCTTCCTTATCTTCTGTCATTCAGGAGAGAGCTGCGAATTTGCCTGAGACCGAGAGCCCTTCCCTACCCTCTGTACTCCATACTGTACCACCCGGGGGTTTGCTACTTGATGCAGCCCAGGTGTTTGTATTTTTCCAAGAGAGGTTGATGGAGTCACAGAGAGTTCATGAGGAGGCCATGAGGGAGCAAATCCAGAGGTTGCTACGTCTGCGGGACTCTGTGCTTCTAGGAGGAGAGCCTAGCTCCAAGAGGGCGAGGAGCAGTACCCAGTCCTACCCAGAGCCTGAGGAGTACCCATTTATCCAGCCTATATCATCATACCCAGCCCAGTCTCCTGTCCAGCAGAGGCCAGCTGAGTCGGAGCCTATCTGTGCCTACTGCAAGAAGTCTGGACACAAGTGGAACAACTGTAGGAAGAGACTAGGATTGTGCCTAATCTGTGGTTCAGCTGCACACTGGATGCAGCACTGCCCTGCTATGCCTGCCCCAACCAGGGCCCTACTTCCAGGAGGGAGTTCTGGTTCTCAGACCTAGCTGGAGGTGAGTTGACCTAACCTTAGTATTTCTTTTTTTGAGAATTTTGATGCATCCCTTGCTTGCATGTTTTGATACCTTGTGATTGCCTAGTACTGTAGCATGGTTGGTATAACTAGAAGAGACCACAGACTGATATTGCATGCCATGACCCCATAGGTTACACTTTTCAACTGTATGATTAAGGTATATTCTGAGACCATGATTGCTGGGGGTTTTAACCTAGAAGGCCTGCTACCATCTAAATTTCGAGAACGAAATTTTTATAGGAGGGTAGACGGCCGTATAGCCTTAATGATTGTTGTTTCCTTACCTTCCCAAATTTGGACACCTTAGATTGCTTAAACATTTTGATACCATAGGACAGTATTGATCTAGAATGACTAGTGCACCTAGATGAGACCACAGATTGTTCCATTTAACCTGTCCCCCTGGTACCACTATTCATCATGATTTTGGTTCAATTTAGGCTATAGACCTTTCCCACTCTAAATTATGATCACCGTAGACACATTACCGTGACTTTTAAATTTGGAGCATAAGACTAGTTGTTTTCTCAAAACTAATTTCACATACGTGACCTAGACATGACATACTACACCTATGACCTTAGTGTCCCACTCAGGCATACCATTGTGTGCTTCATTTGCTTAGTACGATTTTTTGACCCGAGACTCCATCCTGATTTACCCTATGGAGTTACTTTTGGCTTCAATTTAAATTGAGGACACCTTATGACCTAAAACTGCCAGCCAATTTTTGGACATGACCCAGTATAGGTCTACTACCCATATTTTGCTTGTTGACCTTGTATGTTGCCTAGGTAGTGGCTTCGTCCTTGATTGTTGGAGGTTTGACCTAGAAGGAGTACGACCATCTAAATTTCGAGGACGAAATTATTTTAAGGTGGGTAGACTTGTAACACCCTGTTTTCAGAATTTAGGGATTTTTGAAGAATTATTATTATTTTTTATTATTTAATAATGGTGATTAGGGCATGATATGGTTTATAGTGATTATTAGTGTGATTAAACCATTTTCTAAGTCATGCTAAGTCATGACTTATGACTTTGTGATTTTGGTTAGAATAACTTAGTGTAAACCCTAGTTTTCTCTAACCTAGAAGCTGCCATGACCATGAGAACTTGACCATAGGCTTAGAATATCATTTTAGTGATTTTTAGCCTAAGGGGTATTTTGGTAATTTTCTAGGATTTATTTGGAATTATTTGAATTTATGTGTTTTTATTATTATTTAATTATTGATTATTGTTATGTTAGTCCCTAAGCTAGTTTACCCTAATCTAGGGGTTAGTCACTAACCTAGAAGACTAAGTGTAGATATTTACTTTATGTGTAAATATCTAGGTTGATAAATATCTAGATATTTAACTTTCTAGGATATTTTATAAACCTAGAATATCTAACCCCTAGTCAAAGCCTTAGAGACTAAGTCTTGCAAGGTGGAAGGGGACCCTATAGCCTACCCCTACCCCCCCCCCCCATGGCAGCCAAGAACACCCCCCCTCCATATGTGTACACCCTTCAAAAGAAAGGCTTCATTTTCAATACATTGGAGTTTAGGTTTTCCCTCAACTTCACACCTCCATAACTTGACCATTTCTCCACCAAATTGAGCCCCGTTTCTTGCGTTGGAACCCCCTACTAGTGAGGATACCAAGGAAGGCTAGCTAGCAAGGATACCCTAGCTGTGGGCACCCCCAAGGACAGCGAACAACCTCCCCCCCAAGAAGTTGTTTTCTTGAGTTTTCACTCAATAGGTATTTTCTCACAAACCTAGTCAAATTCCTGTTTTTCTTTCATAAATGCATTCATATAGGGATAACAATACTGTGGGTAAAGTTTGGTGGGATTTTGATGTGTTTTGGTGTCCGTATCGGACACGTGTCTGTGTCTTAATTTCAGTGTTTGTGTAAATGCCACTTAGGACTAAACCTTGTGTTTTTGTGAAACAAATTATATTTTTGGGTAGCCCTAGACATGTAGGACACGAAACCCTAGGACTGAGCACGTTATCGTGTCGTGTCCGTGTCCAAATTGGACACGAACACACTGTTAAGCACTGCACTGCACTGCACTGCACACTGATTAAACCCCACTGTTCGACACTTCGTGTCATGACCACACGTGTCGTGGACACAAAGTGTCATGCCTAATCCCTAGTCCTAGACCTAGGCTACCCTCTGACACGAGCACGTGGCCCCACGTGCCACGTGTGAAGTACACGAACCCCCGACACTTGTGCACGAGGCACTGCGTAGCTCCCCTGCTACCAGACCCCTCGTGTGGATACGACACGACACGTGGACACGTGCCACTTGGCACAGACCTAGGGGCAGTGTCTGATAAGACACCCCTAAAGTCTTGTGTCACGACGTGTCGTGTCGAGGGAGAAAATCCACTCGCACGGGTCGTACACTGGCACAGCACACGCGTTTCAGACCTCTCTGATACGCACGTAGAACTCGGACACGCGGACACTTGGACACGAATCAGGTTAGTGGACACCTAGTAGACCCCTAGGCGAACTTTCCCCCACGAGCACGAGACACGTGGATGAGTGTGTCGTGTCCTAGAGCTAAGTGCACGCGTGCACGATACTGTGTGTGTGCGTGTGTATCAGAGTTTACCCGGGTGTGGTTTTCTTGTGTTTGGACACGAGAAACCGTGTCGTGATGTCGTGTCAAGTACCTAGGACACTAGGGTATGTGTGGGGCACCAGTTACCAACCTTGGGATACGAGTCTTAGCTCGTTTGGTTGCGTGTATTTCGAATTACCTCAAATTCGAGTGCACAGTGCAACAGTCCCTGTTTTGGGATTAATTTCCAGTTTTGAAAATCGAATTTCAATTCGATTTTGTGTGTGTTTAATACATTAGACTAGTGTATTTTAGTGTGTAGATGTGAAGTATATATGTATTTGTGAGTGTGGGTCGAATGTGGGGAGTTTTGGTTGTGTGTAGGTGTAGTGGTGTGTGTATATATATATGTATGTATATGTGGTGTGTGTGTGTGTTTTCTGTGGGGGTTTCCTGTCTCAGGAAACCTGAGACACACCCCCCCCCACTGTTCAGTCTCTCTCCCTCTCTCACTGATTAGCTCTCTCTCTCATTGAGTCTCTCTCTTTCCTCTCTCTATATATATGATTATATATATATATATATAGGTTTTGTTTACATATATATATATGTATATATATATGATATATATATTGTATTAGATATATATATATAGTGTTATCATTATATATAAATACGTGGGTTGTATTATATGTATTATTCCTATATTGATATTGGGTATTATATAGATATATATATATGTGACTCCTAGTTATAGGTCTATATGAAAACCCCATCATTAGCCTTGACCTAGGAGTACTAACCTATGGGCTATGATACTAGCCTATGGCCATTAGGCCTAACCCTAATTGACTAGTAAACCAAGACTTAACTAGTTTAATCTTGTTTGACCTTGTTTGATCTTGTTTGACCTTATTTGACTTAGTATGACTTCCTGTGACTTAGTTTGACTACAAGTTTGACCATGGTTGACCAAAGTCAACTATAGGTCAAACCTTAACCAAATTGGCCTAGAAATAGTTTGGATGGACTCTAAATGACTTGGTGACCTAAGTTTGACTAAACCCTAGACTATTGACTAGTTGGTTTAGACTTTGACCTATATAAGGGTATTATTTATGACTTGGTTATATAGATAGCCCTATGTAGAGTGAAGATAGGTATGGGGTTAAGTAGGATACTTAGAGTTGAGTCTTGATTGAGTTAGACTATGGTTTAGCTTGATTATAAGATTAAGTTTGATGTTGTACTAAATATATGTATTTATATGTGGTATACCTTATATAGGAAGTTGGTTATACCTTAGCTTTGTATTATGGTATCTTAGGTAACCTAAGACAAGTTAGCCTATGGTTAGTTGAGTTAACCTTATAGAGTTGACTTGGATAGTTGACCCTTGACCCAATTACCTTGTTGACTAATCTAAAGTTGACTAGAACCTTGATTTGTCTAAATTTGACTTAAGTTGACTTAGTTGACTGTTAGAATTGTCTAGAGTTGACCAAGTTTGACTTTGACCTAGTTTGGCTTAGGAATCATGTAGTATGCATTGTATACTTTATTTTTACCATTGTGGATACATTGTGACTTGTATTGCTCTGATTAGGAGCCAGACACCTCTCCTCAGGCAGTATATCCTCTTCAGACATTCAGTTATCAGGCGAGTACATTCTCTGACTGTTTCATACTTGTTCAGGCTTTACTTCTCGCTCTAGATTACTTTACTTGTTGCTGTCACGTTGGTAATACGGATTGGTACTATATGGATCTTTACATGAGATGTTATCCCCCTCGGGAGCATTGGGTACTTCATGTTATGTGTGTTTCACTATCATCATGTACTCCTATGCTTCCATTATTCATGTGCACTCATGTGATCATGTACTCTCATGTTTACTGAGCCCTCATGTATACAATCATGTGCACCCTTTCATGGGCCCCATGTGATATCATGTACAATAACGTAACTTGTATAGATCCTTGTGTATTGATTGGGGAAAACGGGGGAGTAGAAGTGGACATGTGAATAATTCCAAAGTAGTGTAATCATGTACAAACTCCGTAGTGTAATCATGTATAAGTCCAGCCATTCACATGCCTATCTTATGCTCTACATCACTAGTCACTTACAGTTCTCTATATACAGTAGATATTTCATTACAGCTATCTCTTTTACAGCGTATATTTCCTTTCAGCAGTTCATGTATCTTACTCTATTGCCTGTATCGTATTTCCTAACATGATATGCACTGTGTGAGATGTATTGTGCTCGTTCCTGTCCTGATTGGACCTGTTGAAAATATTACAGAGGATGAGGATGAGGCCCTGGTGTCTACCTATTATGGAGCAGGACTAGATGATACTTATCTTGTGGACCCTCAGCAGGTTCCACCTACAGCTGAGGAGGATGTTCCAGTAGTCTAGACCAGTTTAGTCTAGGCAGTCTTTTCTATATCTTTTTTTCTCACATTCTGTGTTGTATTTTGAGATGTGGAGATGTATAGACTCTTAGACTTTTGTATTATGAGTTGACAGTTCTGGATATTATGTTGTACTAGACACTTAGACCATTTTCATCTATGCTATGGTTCTCCTTGAGTTACTATCTATCTATCTGTTCTTCATTCTTCTACCTTAGATGTGATTGAGACAGCATATTGTTATATCACCTCCATTCGGAGAGTATATACTGTACAGGTACTTTTATATTGTTAGATGATTGACCTAGGACAGCGTTCTACCGCCGATACTGCGGCGTAGGCTGGGCGTTGTTACGTTCTCGTACCCTGACAGTGGGTGCGGGTCGTGACAAAAAGTTTTGAGGATGATCTTCAGTTGAGTGATATTAGGAAGTGAACTTGTTCCAAAAATAAGTAAATCATCTGCAAAAGCAAGGTGTGAGAAGGATAGAGGACTGTTTCGAATTCTCAAACTGTCATACAGGGAGTTTCTTTCCATAATTTTGATGAGTGTTGAGAGGATCTCCATGCTCATAATGAAAAGGTATGGGGAGAGTGGACAACCCTGACGAATGCCTCTAGCAGGATTGAATGTTTTAGAAGGGATTCCATTAATGAGAATAGCAAGTGAAGGTGTAGAAACACATTGGGTTATAAGGTCATCAGATTTGTCACATATACCAAAACCTTTGAGAACTTGACTAATGATTCCCCATCCTAGCCTATCATAGGCTTTAGACATATCCACTTTCAGAGCGAAAGCACTATTAGTTGGTGATAAAGTATGGATAGAATGAAAAATTTTATGAGCCATAACTACATTATCACCTACGTGACGACCTGGAACGAAGGCATTCTGATTTTGATTGATCAGTTTATCAAGATGGGGACGAATCCTGTTTGTAATGATTTTGGAAATGACTTTGTATAATACATTACAAAGTGCAATAGGTCTGAAATCAACAGGCTTGGTGGGATGTTTAACTTTTGGTATAAGAGCAATGTGAGTATGATTCAACTGTTTGGGCATAGAGGCAGTGATGAAAAAGTTTTGGATTAACAGGATTACCTCTGTCCCAATAGAGGGCCAACATTTTTGATAGAAAAGTGTAGGATAGCCATCTGGACCAGGGTATTTGAATGGATTCATGCTGTTGATAACCTTTCTGATTTCTTCTTCTTGTGGCACTGAACATATGATATTGTTATCAGCTTCAGAAATTTTTGGAAGTTCAGCCAGAATATGCTCGGGTATAGGGGATGTTTCCACATAGTTGAAGATCATTTTGAAATGAGCAGTGAATATGTCTGCAATGTCCCTGTGCTCTGTTACTTGTTCTCCAGTGTCTTTGGTGATAATGTGAATTTGGTTCCTTTGTTTCCTGGCTGTAGCAGAGAGATGAAAGAACCTAGTATTCTTATCCCCTTCTTTTAACCATGATACATTGGATCTTTGTTTCCAATATAATTCCTTTTGTAGATGTAATTTGTTCAGTGTCGTTTGAATTTTCCTTTCTTTGATATAAGAATCATCTGTTGGTGGATTCAACTGAATGTTGAGAAGACTGAACTCCTCTCGTTTGATAGTCTCGTTTAACCTTCCAACACGAGATTTTCCCTATTTTTTCAATTGAGGTAATAACTGTTTAAGCTTAGAGATAAGATTCGTTGATTGAATGTTGTTCCAGGAGGAGGATAGAACTTGCTTGAAATCATCTTCTAACACCCAAGCTGCTTCAAATCTCGGAGGAGATCTTTGCTTTCTAGCATTGATGTTCAGAAGAAGTAGAATAGGGCAATGGTCACTATTAAGACTAGGTAAGTGAAGGAGTCCTGCATTTGGATGAAGAGACCGCCACTGAATGTCGACCATCGCTCTATCTAGACGTTCTGCCACATAACTGTGAGGTTGTCTCCGATTGTTCCAAGTATAGGCCGGATCACAATAGCCTATATCAATTACCCCAGAACGGTTGAACCATCTAATGAAAGACTTGTGATGGTTATAGTTGAAATGATTGCCTCCATATTTCTCTTCTGCAGACAGAATACTATTGCAATCACCAAGACAAATCCAGGGATCCGTAATCGATAGAGTTATTGATTTCATTTCACTCCAAAATGTGTGTCGATCAGTAATCCTAGGGGGACCATAAATACAGAGTAGATTCCACTGTTGAGAATAACCTGGCAGTTGAAGGCTTGTATGTATATGGTTTGCAGAGGAAGAAAGGACACATAATGTGATATCTGGATCCCAACATAATAGTAATCCACCAGAGAATCCATTAGCAGCCACAGAACAATGATATGAATAACCCAATCTGGATGCAATTGAGTCAGCATTTGTTGACGAGCATCTCGTTTCTGATAGGAAAAGGATTTTAGGACGAGTTGCACAGAGAAATGATTTGATAGTTCGAATTGTAGGGTCATTTCTCAAACCCCTACAATTCCAGGATAGAATCATGAGATGGGAGGCTGTTGTAGGCCAGCCGCGCCTTTGCCTCTGTTAATAAGAAGCTGAGATCTTTTAAGTGGTCTGGTATCATCAGTACCCATATCTGGAATAGTACTTGGGGATCTTGGTCTTTTGGATTTAAAAGTTTCTTCATATGGATGACTGATAAAAGAATCATGCTGAGTGAGGCTTTTGGATTTGATTTGATCTTTTGGATTTGTGTGGATTGAGTTATGAAGCTGATTCTCAGATGTTGAAGTTGGATTTGTAGGTGATAGGGAATGCAGTAGAGATGTGAAAGTGGTAGGTGAAGGAATAGGTGCTACACAGTAGGCAGGATTAGAAGCTGCTGAGTTGGTGTTTGGGATATTAGGGAGATGAGAAGTGGATATCTGATTGTGAATGCAATTTATGACTGGAGGGATGGTAAGAGTTGGAGAAGCCAGAGAACTAACAGTGGAATGAACAACTGATATATTAGGAGATTTATTAGTAGAAGGGGATACTTGTGTTGTTGATGTGATATTAGGAATTGAGGGAAGGTCAACTTTTTTGAGAAAATTGTTTAGGGGATCATTAGATTTTGATATTTTGAATACAGTATCAGTTGACTTTGAAGAAGTAGTATCCAGGAGATTTGTGGACTGTGGAGATTCGGAGCTATTAGAGTTTGGAATTGGTGGATGTTTAGGAAAAGTATATGTAGGTTGGGTGTTTTCAGTTATTTGTGAGGTAGTTGTAGATATATGAGAACAGGCTGAATTTGTGGTGTTAGTGGGAACTAACTGAACATACATGTTTTGAGTAACTACTTGATCCCTAGCAGTAACTGTCGTCGGAAGATGATCGGAAACATCATAAGGAGATGGGGGGGGGGGGGGAAGATGGTTTCATCTTCTGGCCTGGCATGGATGATTCTGAAACTTGAAAAAATGGAATTAGAACAGGGGATGGAGTATCAATGGACATTGATGTAGTAGTAGATGAACTTTTAGGAGGATGAGACTCGGTAACAGAAGTTTGATGAATTTGATCAGTTACTTCAAGGTGTGAAGAATCGATATGTGGAGGAAAATTCTTTGATTTACCTCTGTTATTTGGAACAATCTTGAATCTGTCTGCATGAGTCACACAAATGGAGGAATCAAGACGCTTGTCTAATAATTCCTGGAATTTAATCTTCTGATCTTCTGACCACTTATCATCCATCAGATTTTCATATTTTTTGTGAATACAGCACTTCCTGATACTATGGCCTAAGCAACCACAGAAAAGGCAAAATTTTGGAAGCCTTTCGTACTTCAATGAAATAGTGCACTCCTTGTTGATTCCCAATGTAACTTTGAAGTTCCTGAGGAGAGGTTGAGAAATGTCAATTCAAATTCTTACCCTGGCAAATAAGGACCATTTGATGGCATCTTCTGCAGATGGGGCTTGAATAGGGCCAATCCTGGAAGCAATTGCTGATACAAAATCGATGGTAAGAAGGTTCACAGGGAGTCCATGTAAATTGGACCCAGAAATCGCATTCAGAGAACTTGTAATCACTGGGTACTTTATTGGGAAGGCATCTTTCAAGAATCAACATGTGTTTATTCAGTTTCCATGGACCATTGGCTAAAACATATTCCAGATCTTCTCTGTTTTCAAACTTAGCAGCATACGATCCATCATGATATTCAGTCACCTTGACATTGCCTTTGATCTTCCATAGTCGAGGAATAGTAGTGATGATGATGTGGGGAGGATATACTTTATGTGTGAGGAGCTTGAAGAAGAGATAATGGTGCCAATCTGCTTGTGGATTGTTTCGTTGTGATTTGCCGATTTCAACAGTATCAATCGAAGAAGAAGAGAGAAGGGATGCCAGTTTTGAAATAGTATCTTCATAGGAAGAATCTTGTGATGTAGACATGGTGAAGAGGAAGATGTAGATGGTGGTGAGCGGAGGAGGGTGGAAGTGATATGGAGAAGAAGACCTTAACCTGGTTGGCAGTTGATAATCGCCATCAGAGAGGTGGCGTGGTTGATAAGTAGCTCAGTTTTCAAAATAAACCACAAAGTGCAATGTCTTACATACATACATACATCAGAAGCACATGATGTTGGGATATGATAGGCTTATGACCTTTCTTCTATCTTTGTTTCTCCGGGACATCTCTATAGTTTCCTTTTCATTCAAAAGGAGAAATAGAGAGCAGAGGTAAATGTTGCATTTCCTTAAATTTCTTGAAGCATTGGTTGTGAACAATTATTTTGAAAATCATCCATAATAAATCTTAATGCGAAAACGTAAAAGTGTACCTTTTTTATTTCATAATTCTTGATACGAAGATAAATTTTATGCGAGATGTTTAATCTCTGGAAATCGTTTCTCTCACCAATCTTTTGGAAGAAAACAATTATGAATTTGATGATTTCTTTGGAACAACAAGATTCATTTTATACACATCTAAATGGTACGTCTTTTTATTACAATGATTCATTGTGTCCCTTTAAAAGAATTATATAGACAACAAATGGATACGTGCCTGGTGTGAGAGAGTATTTTTTCCCATATTTCAATGATGTATTTTCTCCCATAAAAAAATAAATTAATTAACCAACATATCAATTTGTATTAACATGTGGGATATAAATTCTTACATCCTCCCACTTAGCCAATATGATAAAACAATTGATAGGACCTTAAGTTTAAATTAAATATGTGGCTAATTCTTAAACATAATAGTGACATTTACTTAGGAGAGTCATGCCAGTTGTAAGTCAATTAAGAGAGATATTTTTCTTCCATGTATTACAACTTTAGAACATCAATCAATATGATCCATAAGTTAAAAGTTAATCTATTCCAACATTATAGTCTTAACAAGACATCCCTAATCAACATTTATCCAAAACATTACTTGTACAATATTTGAAAAACTAGAAAAAATAATTCGGAAATATATATTGATGAGATCTCAAATCACATAGAACATATTACATAAAGATTACAATGATGGCCTCCAACACATAAGACCAATTCTTTCAACATGTTTATAGAATATCTTCGATTGTAGTCATTTAGTAAGTAGACCTGCTATCATGAGTTTCGTATTCAAATGTTCTGTGGACACGTTGTTTCTAAAATTCTTCTTTAGCAGATAAATATTTCAAGTCCATGTGATTAGCTCTCTTAGAATATTTATCATTCTTAGAAAAGAAGAATGGTGCTGCATTATCACAATAATTTTTCAACAACTTGGTAATAGTGTCGACAACTCCAAGTCCTGAAATAAATTTATACACCCATGAAGCTTGAATTGTGGCTTCAAAGCACGCCACAAATTCTATTTCTATGGTAGACGAAGCTACGATGCTCTACTTCGTACTCTTCTATGATATTGTTCCTCCAGCCAATGGGAATAAATAACCAAAAGTTGATTTTTCTAGTGTCAATGTATCCAGCAAAATCTAAATCCCAATAACAGATAACTTCAAGATAATCAGGTTTTATATATACATATGAACATATAGTCTTTTGTCCCCTGTAGATACCTGAGATCATTCTTTGCATGTTTTCAATATTCAATTGCAGAATTGTTTTGGTATATGTTTTTGTTGAGACTTGAAGTGATTTTATTGAATGGAGTAACAACATATATATAGGAGAGGCTAGCCTCCTCTCCTATCATTCTAGCCAATGTGGGACTAAAGCCCAATAACACTATATATATATATCAACACTCCCCCTCAAGATGGGCGAAAGATATTCACTAAGCCCATCTTGTCACATCCTCTCATCATGTTGATAGAACTAAGCCCCTTTGTCAGTCCGTCTGCTACCTGATCTTTGGTTGGAACATAGCCCAGCTCTAGTTCTCCTTTATCCAGTTTCTCTTTGATGAAGAATCTGTCAATCTCAATATGTTTGGTCCTGTCATGCTGCACTGGATTGTTGGCAATATTAATAGCTGACTGGTTGTCACACCATAGCTTCATCTTTGTTCCCTGGTCCAGCTTTAGCTCCGTCAGCATATTCTTCAACCACAATAGTTCTGTGACTCCCAAGGCCATCGCTCTATACTCTGCTTCAGCTGTTGATCTGGCCACTACTGACTGCTTCTTACTCCTCCAAGAGACCAAGTTGCCTCCTACAAATATGCAGTATCCCGATGTGGATCTCCTGTCGTCAGCACAGCTAGCCCAGTCAGAATCACAATAGCCCTCAATGCCTACATGATTATTTCTTCTAAAGATCAGTCCCTTCCCGGGGGCTCCCTTCAAGTACCTCAGAATCTGGTACACTGCGTCCATGTGACCCTTCCGGGGGTCATGCATGTAGCGGCTTACTACACTTACCGCAAAGCTGATATCAGGTCGAGTGTGGCTTAAGTAGATTAACTTGCCCACCAATCTCTGATATCTATCCCGGTCAACTGGTTCTCCAGCTTCAGCATCCAGTTTAAACTTCTGGTCTATCGGTGTCGTAGCTGGTTTACATTCCATCATCCCTGTTTCCGTAAGCAGGTCCAGTGCGTACTTCCTTTGAGAAAGAACGATTCCCTCATTATCTCGAGCAATCTCAATCCCAAGGAAGTATCGAAGGGGGCCAAGATCTTTCACCTCGAACTCCTTGCCAAGTTTTACTTTGAGTTGGGCGATCTCCTGCTCATCATTGCCTGTGATAATCATATCATCTACATATACTGCAAGCATGGTGATATGGCCTCCACTCCGTCTGAAGAAGACAGTGTGATCAGCATTGATCTGCTGATATCCCATCCCTATCATTGCTCTCCTGAACCTGTCAAACCATGCCCGAGGAGACTGCTTCAGTCCATAGAGAGACTTCTTCAGTCTGCAGACCTTGCCTTCTGTCTGTTTTGTGCCGAATCCTGGTGGTATCTCCATGTACACCTCCTCTACTAGATCTCCATGAAGAAATACATTCTTCACATCCAGTTGGTGTAGCTTCCACCCTCCATTGGCTGCCAGGGAGATCAAGGTCCTGACAGTGCTCATCTTCGCCACTGGTGCAAAGGTCTCGTCATAGTCGATGCCGTACGTCTGACTGTATCCTTTTGCCACCAGTCGAGCTTTATAGCGCTCAACCTGTCCATCTGGGTTCTGTTTCACAGTAAAAACCCATTTACATCCAACTGCTCTTTTCCCTTCTGGCAGTCTCACCAGCTCCCAAGTGTGGTTCTTCTCAAGAGCTCCCAACTCCTCGTGCATTGCCGCTTTCCACTTTGGATCGTTCTTGGCAACCTGCCAATTGTTAGGTACAGTAATACTATCCAAAGATGCTATAAATGCTCCATGAGAAGAAGATATATGATCATAAGAAACAAACTTAGCAAGATCCCAACCATATCTGTCCGGAGGATTTCCCGCATTGCTGCGAGTAGTCCTTCGTGTAGGTAGTGGTATGGGAGGAACGATATCACCTGAGGAGGGTGGTGGTGTAGATGAGGAGGATGGTGGTGTAGATGAGGAGGATGGTGGTATAGGTGTCTCAGGAGTTGGGACAGGCGCAGGCAAGGGACTTGGCACTGACACTGTAGGTACTGGTCCTGTAGTCTGCTTGTTGTTTCTCCTGTTGTAGGTCAGTAACTCCCCCTGAGCCGTAGGTGTAACACTTCTCGTCTCCTCCCTCTGTTCCGCTTCACCTTCATGTTCCTCCTCAACCGTGTCTCTATGCCAAACTTCTAAATCGGTTACCACCAGGTTCTCCAAGTTCTCTATCTCCCCCTCTCGCCTTATACTTGTCGTATGAGGCGTGTTATACGAAGTTCCATCCTGGCGGTAATATGGCTCATGCTCCCGGAAGTGGACGTCCATACTAACAAATTTCTTCTTCTCTACTGGACTCCAGCATACATACCCCTTCTGAGTTGCTGAGTAGCCCACGAAGATGCACTTGACTGCTCTAGGGTCAAGTTTTCCAACGAATGGTCTGTTGTCCTTCACAAAACACACACATCCAAACACCTTTAGTGGAAGTATTCCACTATTATTACCTTGTAATACTTCACATGGAGACTTCCATCCCAGGACTTTTGAAGGCATCCTGTTTATAAGTTGAGCTGCTGTCAACACCGCATATTCCCATAGGTGTTGTGGGACATTCATGTCGATCATCATACTTCTTGCGGTCTCCAAAGATGTCGGTTCTTCCTTTCTGCTACTCCATTTTGTGTTGGTGTATATGCACAAGAGGTCTGATGCTGTATTCCATGTGCTGACAAGTACTCTGCAAGTGTCCTATTGGTATACTCCGTCCCATTGTCAGATCTCAGTATCTTCACCACTGCATTATACTGAGTCTGGACATATTTATGAAAGTCCCGAAAACAAGCAAATACATCACTTTTGTTCTTCATCAAATACAGCCAGGTGACACGAGATGCACAATCGATAAACGAAACAAAATACTTATACCCATTCATAGTGTTAGTAGCACATGGGCCCCAAACATCAGAATGAACTACCTCAAAGACTGAAGAACTCTTATGACCATTTCCAACATATGAACTCCTAGTAAGTTTTCCTAACTCACATGCATCACATACTAATTTCCTTTTATTTGATTTTGCATACATATCTGGATACAACTTATTTAGAGTATCAAAGGAAGAATGCCCCATCCTCCTATGATGAAGTATCAAAGTGTCTTCAGTCTTCTGCTGCAGCTCCTCCATTCCAGCCTTCTCTGCCATAGACACCAATGCTGAGTCCAGTCCGTCTTGATCTAGGTACCACAGTCCATCATGCCAAGTGCCAGTCCCAAGTCTTCGTCCCGTCCCTTTCTCCTGGAAGATCACCTTAGGAATATCAAAAGAAACAATGCATTTTAGTTGGAGAATTATAGAACTAATAGACAAGAGACTGACTGGGAAGGATGGAGCATGCAAAACATTGGATAACCTTACTGAACCCGTACAATTAACAGTACCCTTACCGACCACTGGTTGGAAAGTACCATCCGCAGTCTGAATGGTGTCTGTCGATGCTAGGTGAGTGTACGAGGAAAACTTACTAGCATTTCCGGTCACATGCCGAGATGCTCCTGAGTCGATAATCCAGTCTGACTTTTAAGGGAAGACATAGATGCAAGAGCGTGAGACTCGTCAGTACCTTCTGATGGATGGGCATACATAGCGGCGTTGAAGAATGGAGTGGATGCCTCCTCTGCTACGCTCCTCCTGTCTCCTTCGATTGACGCTTTTTGCTTTCTCTCCAGCAGATCCAGTAGCGCCTGATCCTCCTCAGTAAAGGCGCCGCCAGCTCCTCCATTCCCATCTGCCACCAGCAGGTTTGCCCGATAGCCTCCTCGACCGCCTCGTCGGCCTCCTCGACCACGTCCACGTCCAGCATATCCTCGTCCACGTCCACCACCTGAGTCTCCCTCCTTAGGTGGTTTGGTACAAGCATATCGATGGTGGCCCATCTCCCCACAGTTGTAGCACTGCCGATTCTGTTGCCAGAGCTCTCCCTTGGATCCTGTATCCCCCGAACCGGTAGCTGCTAGTGCTGACTTCACTTCGGATAAAGCACCTGTCGATGATGCGCCTGTCCCTGTCTGTAATCTGATCCGCGTCTCCTCCTGAATCATGGCTGAGATAGCCTCCTCGAGACTAGGGATCGCTGGCTGGGCGAGGAGTAAGGCTGTTCTCTGTGTGAATGCTGCAGTCAGTCCCTTAAGGAATTTCATCGTCCTCTCCTGCAGACACACCTGTCTCTCCTTGCACTTTGGGTCCCCGCAGCTTGCCCGTTTGGAATGGTGATCATAATCCAGCCAGAGACGTTCCAACTCCGTAGCGTACTCCTGCACCGTCTTCTCGCCTTGTACGGTGTCGTCGATCTCCCCTTTTATCTGGAAGATCCGTAGATTGTTACCTATGCCATCATAGGTTCTTCTCAATTTCTCCCATACGTCTTTCACCATCTCAATGCCATCTACTGTGGAAGCAATAGACTGGACTAAGGAGTTGAGAAGCCAGATATAAATCACCATATGAGTGGATTTCCACTCGTCGCGTCCTGTCGAGCCCTCTTCCGGCTCTGTCTTCTCGCCTGTCAAGAATCCCTCCAGGTTCTTACCTGCAAGGGTTCTTCTCACCCGCCGTGACCAACTCAAATAGGTGGCTGGTCCATCCAACTTCAGATCGATGGAGGGTAGTTCTAACTTTGGCGGTGCTCGTGTCGTGCTTTCACCAGCCGACACCTTTATCAACTTCAGCAATGTCGTCACATCGTCAGCATCCAGCTTCTTGAGAATCTCCTCCATCGATGCTTCTTCTCGATCACTTCACACTTGCTCCACGACTCACGCTCGTCCTTGCCGTCCTCTCCTAAATCCGAATATGTCTGATTTCATCGGATCTAGGGATTATAGGCATCTCCTTGAGATTGATCTCAAGAACGAGCGTGAATCTTGTACCCGCAATAGCGGTACAATGAATCCTGCAGCCGTAAAAACGGTACAGAAACGAGCGTGAATCTTGTACCCGCAATAGCGGTACAATGAATCCTGCAGCCGTAAAAACGGCAGCAGCAGCAGCAGTTGCAGCCGCAACAGCGGCACAGCAACGGCAGCAGCGCGGCAGCGGCGGCGGCGGCGCGGCAGCTGCAGCAGCAGCGGGGCGGCGCTGCGGCGGCGGCGGCGCGGCAGCAGCTGCAGCGGCAGCGGGCGGCAGCAGCTGCAGCGGCAGCGGGCGGCAGCGGCGGCGTAAAAGGGGGATTAGGGTTAGGGTTTGTGTGGAGGAGGGGTCTCTAACGGTATGCTAAGCAATTTTAGGCTCTGATACCATGTTGAGACTTGAAGTGATTTTATTGAATGGAGTAACAACATATATATAGGAGAGGCTAGCCTCCTCTCCTATCATTCTAGCCAATGTGGGACTAAAGCCCAATAACACTATATATATATATCAACAGTTTTGTATACCAATTGCAAAACTAATATCCACTCTTGTACAAGTTTGAATATACATAAGACTACCAACTAGATACACATAAAAAAAAATTTTATTAACGTCATCTAAACCAACCTCACAAACAAAACTGCATAGGTCTCTTCAACGATCTAAATATGATCTGGTAGAAGTAGGTCATTCTCTGGTTGAAGATGGGTATGAGTAGGATCGTCCCTCCATTTTTTTCCTATCGGAAAGGTAGAGAAGATGATGAAGATATGATCCAAAAAACTGTTTGCATGTATATTCATGCATGTAATAATGTTTCCAACAAAATGTATGACTTGGATGCAAGTGTTACTCCAAGTAAGAATTGTTGATATATATGCTAATGTCTTTTTTATGTTTCAACTTGCAGTGCAGGACCACTTTGTACATGCTATTCTCTCATTTATTCTCTCCAAACAAGAAGAAGGGCTCAAAGTTGAGAAAGAAGAAGCTGTCAGTAAGAGCATCATTAGTAGTTGGGACTCTCCAATGCAATTTGGAGCCCAAAATTTCAAAAAAAAGGTAAATGTAGAATGGGTTGGATTTGTATGAGAATAGTAGAAAATGATAAAGTGAGCTCCAGTCCCAAAAATTTTGTGGTCAAAAATTAATGTAAGAAAAAAATAATATAAAGTTTAGAATCTAGAAAGTTGGGCTCCAAATTGGAACTTAATATTCTAGAAAACGAGTTCCTACAATCTAGAATCTAGAAATTGGGAGGCCCAACCCTTAGCACCCATGGATGGGTTGGAACCGAAATTGTAGAAATTGGAAATAGGGATGAGACTTATTATTCTACAAAATGAGCTCCTAAATTGTAAATCTAGAATCTAGAAAATGGGATGGGCCTTACTAATGATGTTCTAACCATTTAAAAGAGAGATGACTGTTTTATTACTTTTCCTATTCTTTAACCCATAAAATTGTTCTCTCTCTTTTTCCCCTTCTTCTTCTTCTTCTTCTTCTTCTTCTTCTTCTTCTTCTTCTTCCTGTTTTTACTTCTTTTGTTGCAGCATGAAAAGCGTATTTGTTGAGAACTAATAAGGGATTTAGTCCCATATTGGAAAATGTAATATGAAGAGGAGCTAGACTCCCTATAAGTAGTGGAGTAGCCAATCAATAAAACACACAACAATTATTCTCTACATGGTATCAGAGCCATAACCACAAAAAAAAATTCTTTCCCTTCTGCAACCCGACGCCCCCTGCCCCCCCGGCAGTTCCCCCTCCCCCCCGACGCCCCCTGCCCCGCCCGACGCCCCCCTGCTGCCCCCCCGACGCTACCCCCTACTGCCGCCAATGATCCCCTACTGCTGCCAACCCCCCATTTTTTTAAAAAAAAAAAAAGAGAGAAAAAAAAACCTAATTTGAGAGAGAGATTATGTGGGCGGTTATTCGAAGACGGTTGGCTGCCAAATGCTTTATTTGTACCATCTGTTGCTAGATTACGCCCTCCGATTACAAATGCTTTATTTGTTTTTCGTTCTCGATCTGCAAATTAGGATCTACATGCGCGCGCCGGTGTTGGCCACGTTAACAGCGTATTAGTGAAGTATCTGTTGAAGACTTTACGTCAAGACGACGACGACGAAGCCGACGAAGACGACGACGTCGATGAAGCCGACGAAGACGACGACGACGACGGATCTCAGTTGCAGACGCCATGGATTTGATCAGTGGTAAACTGACAGCAGAAGAGATGAAGGCCTCGGTTGATGATATTTTATCAAAGAGATTAACCGAGGCAACCCCACGTGTGATCCATACTGATGTGGATCCGTCACCCTACAAAATGGGGAAGCTGGAAAAGCTGGAGACGAAGTTGGCAGGAACGTCCAACTACTTGAAATGGTCACGACAGGCAATGCAGACGCTGAAGGGACGAGGCTTGGTTGGCTATGTCAATGGCCAAACCAAGGCACCAGATGATCCCTCCTCAAAGGAGTTTGCTATTTGGGAAATTTTCAACAATGTTGTGGCTGGATGGTTAACAGCCTCCTTGACCGACCAGGTGTCTGGCAATGTAGAGGCGATGGAGGCTGCTGCTGATATATGGCAGACTTTGAAGGATATGTACTCAGGCTCAGGCAATCCTATGCGGGTCTTCCAACTATAGGATGAACTTGATAGGGTGGCCCAGGACGACCGTACCATCTCTGAGTATGCAGCACTGTTGAAGAAGTACTGGTCTGATCTGGATCACTATGATCCTCTTGGGATGGAAGATGCACAAGTCGAACCAGCATTTGCGAAACATTTTTAAAAGTTCTTGGATTATATTTTGCGACAACGGATGATGAAGTTCTTGAAGGGTCTTAACCCTGTGTTTGAGCATAGAAGAATGTCCTCCTAGCACAGCCCATGCTTCCAACCTTAGAAGAAGCCGTAGTTGCCATGGCACAAGATGAGGCTCGATTGAAGTTGATATCCAATAAGGACTATTTCCAGGGGGAGCAAGCCGCTGTTGACAAATTTGCCCTCGTCGCCTTCAATCAGCCTCCCTCTGTGGCCGGTGTTTGCCATAACTGTGGTGACTTAGGGCATTACCTCAGATTTTGTCCAAAATCCCTGCAAAGTCCGTCGAGTGATCGTGGACGGGTTCGCGGTGGACGTCGAGATGGTAGAGGCGGTTATGCTAATAGAAGGGGAAATTATTCTGGAGGACACAAAGCAAATCTGGCGGAGGAAGGGGGTGACAATCATCTGGCTGAGTTAACCCCTCTTGAGAAGGAGTTCCTCGCGAAGTTACGCAGCACGAAGCTGGGTTCGGACGGCAGTCATGGGACGTCATCTAACTCGGGGGATCACATCACTTGCTTTGCCCAAACCAGCACATGTATTCCTCCACGTGCTCTTGCAGCAACTGTCCACCAACCAGGTTGGATTATGGACTCTGGGGCATCTCGCCATGTCACGGGATCCCGCGGTGAGTTCCAGGACTATGCTCACCTACCAACGCCGGAGAGCATTTAGACTGCTGATGGTAACTCCAGCCCTGTCATGGGTAAAGGCACTGTCGCATGCACCCCTTTTCTCACTCTCACCAATGTCTTACATGCTCCGTCTTTTCCTGTCAATCTTCTTTCTATTAGTGCCATTATTCTTGATCTTAACTGTACTATTTTCTTTGACATTCCTACGGTGACTTTTCAAGAGAAGGGGACAGGACGACGACTAGGGAATGACACATGGCATAAGGGGTTGTGGTACTTGGACAGGACTGAACTGGACAAAGCATTGGCATCTCTGGTAGCAAATACACCACCGAAAGATTCACGACGCAGTGTAGAAGATGAATTGCTACTCCACCACCAGCGTGTCGGTCATTCTTCTTTTAAAATTATTAGTCGCATGCATCCGTCCTTATACCAAAGGGCTAATAAAGAGACGTTATTTTGTCAAGCATGTGAGTTGGGTAAACATACCAGAAGCATGTATGTGAGTTCAGGAATTAGAAGTTCAGCTGCATTTGATATGATACATTCGAACGTATGGGGCCCATGTCCTACAACCGGTATGAACGGTTTTCGATGGTTCGTCACTTTTATTGATTGTTATACTCGCGTGACATGGGTCTACCTTATGAAGAATAAAAGTAACGTCTTTGAGGCATTTTGCGACTTTTATCGTCGGGTAGAAACTCAATATGGCACTAAAATTAAGTGCTTACGGTCTGACAATAGGATGGAGTATACAAATAAGAAGGTTGCTGAGTATTTATCCACTCATGGAATACTACACCAAACTTCATGTGCCTATACTCCGACACAAAATGGTGTGGCCGAACGGAAGAACAGACACCTGCTGGAGGTCGCACGGACGATGATGCTGGCTATGAATGTCCTGAAACACTTTTGGGGGCAGGCGGTGTTAACGGCCTCTTATCTCATCAACAGAATGTCATCTCAGGTATTGGACTGGAAGACACCGTTGGAGATGCTAACTAGTGCAACCACATATACTGTTCCACCGAAAGTATTTGGGTGTGTATATTTTATCCAAGATAATAGGCCAGGAGTTGACAAACTGGATCCTAGAGCCGTTAAATGTGTCTTTGTCAGGTACACGGTAACTCAGAAGAGATACGCGTGTTGGAGCCTAGTTGAGCGGAAGATGTTTGTCAGCATGGACGTTACATTCAGAGAACTGGAACCATATAATGGTTCGGATGACGGTTCAGCGTTTGGTGACACACCTAACACAGAGGGTATTAGATGTGAGGGGGAGAAAATAAGCCCATCTGTGGTGGTCGGTTCGGTCCCATGCCCGGTCATAGAAAACTGGACGACAGGGGGAGAAAGCAGTGACTCCGATACAGAAGATGAAGAAGATACATATGTTAAATAGGGGGAGCAGCAGACAATGACAAAGGAGCTCCAAGTCTACAGAAGGAGACAGCATAAGTCCAGTACTGTGCCTGTACCATGTCCTGTGCCTACTGTACCAAGTCCCTCGTCTACTCCTGCTCCAACTCTTGAAGATGTTGTCCCCGCACTGAATCAATCTGATTCTGATGCGGATCTCTCTGACTCTGATGGTATGATCTCTCCACCACCTATTGCTTCCTTAAGGAGATCTTCTCGTATCAATGCGGGTAAGGCTACTAGTCGTTTTGATGATTATGAACATGATATTGCCAACTACCTGTCTTATTCTAACATTTTTTTGAATTATCGAGCCTTCATTGTATCATTAGACTCTACTTCGTTGCCCAAAAGTTGGCAGAAAGCAAAGAAAGATCCAAGGTAGAAAGCTGCAATGATGGAAGAACTTGGGGCACTGGAGAAAAATAAGATGTGGGAGCTGGTTCCATTATCCAAAGGGAAGAAAACTGTAGGATGCAAATGGGTATACACATTAAAGGAGATGTCAGAAGGAAAAGTGGAACGATACAAGGCAAGGTTGGTTGCAAAAGGATACACACAATCATATGGCATCGACTATGATGAGACGTTTGCTCCAGTAGCGAAAATGACCACCATAAGAACTCTGGTCTCCATTGCAGAAAACTATGGGTGAAAGCTATACAGTTAGATGTGAAGAATGTCTTTCTCCATAGGGACCTACAATAAGAAGTGTACATGGAACTCCCGCCAGGGTGCTACGCTACAGAATCAGACTGAGGGACATCGCATGAAAAAGTGTACAAACTGAAGAAGTCGCTATATGGACTCAAGCAATCTCCTCGAGCCTGGTTTGACAGATTCAGAAAGGCTGTTACAGGCATGGGATACCATCAAGCAAATGCAGATCATACGGTCTTTCTTCAGCATGCAAGAGGCCACATCAATATACTTGCTGTGTACGTGGATGATATAGTAATCACAGGTAATGATGAAGTCGAGATCGCTAAGCTGAAGTCAAAACTCGCGAAGGAGTTTGAGGTGAGGGATTTAGGAGCGATGAGGTACTTTCTAGGTATCGAGGTGTGTGAAGGCGAACAAGAAATTGTTTTCTCACAGAGAAAATACGTAATAGATCTGCTGAAGGAGACAGTGATGCTGGGATGCAAAGCACCAGTCACTCCAATTGACTAGAAGTACAAGTTAGGAGCAAAAGCAGGAGAGCCAGTTGATCGTGAAAGATATCAACGACTTGTAGGGAGATTGATTTATCTGGGGCACACTCGCCCTGATATCTCATTTGCGGTGAGTATAGTAAGTCGCTACATGCATGATCCAAAAATGGGTCATATGGATGCAGTGTTTCAGATCTTGAGATATCTGAAAGGGACGCCAGAAAAAGGGCTATGGTTCAAGAAGAATGGATGTATAGAAGTTAAGGGATACTGCGATGCAGACTGGGCGAGCTGCATAGACGATAGAAGGTCTACCACGAGATATTGTGTCTTTGTAGAAGGAAACTTGGTCTCATGGAGAAGCAAAAAATAGTCTGTGGTAGCACGATCTACAGCTGAAGCAGAATACAGAGCAATGGCTTTAGGAGTGTCGGAGTTGCTGTGGGTGAAAGCGTTACTGACAGAGTTGAAGCTGGACAAGGGAGCACCGTTACGTCTTCTGAGCGATAGTCAAGCTGCAATAAGTATAGCTAACAATCCAGTTCAGCACGACATAACAAAGTACATCGAGATCGATCGATTCTTCATCAAAGAAAAGCTGGAACAAGGGATACTGAAGATTGATTATGTTCGCTCAGAAGAACAAGTGGCAGACAGTCTGACTAAGGGTCTTAGTTCATTAAGTCTGTCAAAGCTATGTAACAAGATAGGAATGATTAATATCTATCGCCCATCTTGAGGGAGAGTGTTGAGAACTAATAAGGGATTTAGTCCCACATTGGAAAATGTAATATGAAGAGGAGCTAGACTCCCTATAAGTAGTGGAGTAGCCAATCAATAAAATACACAACAATTATTCTCTATAGTATTATTTGGAGGTTTAAAACTAAGCAGTTTAGAAGAATATATTCTTTTCTGCTAAATAACTACTCCCTAAAATTTTATTGTGCCCAATAAATGGAAGATGCATGTATGTATCATGCAAGTACCAAGGTCTAAGCAACATATAAATAAGGAAAAATTTATGAAATGTCAAAAAAAGAAAAAAGTTTTATGAAAAATCCACCGCGCAATAATATTTCATTGCGTGCCCAGAATTAGCAAAAAATATATAAAGAAGGTTCCGAATGACCTTTTTTCCCTTCCTTCTAATTTATTGAAAATACCCATGAAACTACTCTTAAAAAAAATTTCGATACTTCATCTTCTTACATACGCTGCTCACTTTCGAATCTAGATTTTCTCCTAAAAATCTTCAAAAACTCGTCAAAAAATTTCCGAAAGACCGAGGCAAACGGCAAAAGTGCTAAAACGGAGGTTCAAACATCATTTTTTTGTGATTCTAAAATTTCAGAAGGCCGACAAATGATGAAACGGTTTATCTCAGGCTCCTCGAAGATACGCTTATTTTACGATAAACCGGGCCTCGTTTCGACCTCCCAGTCAAAAGTTATGGCCCTCCAAAGTTTCAACTGACCATAAAATGCAGGAGAATGACATTCTCCGTTTTAGAACACGAAGAATGTTAATTTCGCATGTGGGTGGCCATTCTCCGTGTTAGTAACACGGAGAATAGCATTCTTCGTCTTAATTTACACGAAGAATGACCATTCTCCGTGTTAGTAACACGGAGAATGGCATTCTTCGTCTTAATTTATACGAAAAATGGCATTCTCCATCTTAATTTACACGGAGAATGGCCATTCTTCGTGCTAAATTACACGGAGAATGGCCATTCTCCATGTAAATTAAGACGAAAAATGGTCATTCTCCGTTTAATTTAGCCATAATGCCATTCTCCGTGTAATTTAGCACGGAAAATGGCCATAATGCCATTCTCCGTGTAATTTAGCACGGAGAATGGTCATTCCAGTATTAAAATACAGCATAATGGCCATTCTCCGTGTTAGAAACACGGAGAATGCCATTCTCTGTTTTAAATAACACGGAGAATGCCATTCTCCGTTTAAATTTACACGGAGAATTGTCATTCTCCGTATAATTTAGCACAGAAAATGGTCATTCCAGTGTTAAAATGTAGGAGAATGGCTATTCTCCGTCATAAAAACACGAAGAATGCCATTCTCCGTGTTAATTTACACGGAGAATGGCATTCTCCGTATTAATTTACACGAAGAATAGCCATTCCCAGTGTTAAAACGTATGCGAATGACCATTCTTCGTATAGTTTAGTACAGAGAATGGCATTCTCCATGCTAAATTACACAGAGAATGGCCATTCTCCGTGTTAAATGACACGAAGAATGGTCATTCAAATGTTAAAATACAGGAGAATGGCCATTCTCCGTGTTAAAAACACGGGGAATGGCCATTCTCTGTGTTAAAATGATATTCTCCTTGTTAAATGCAGGAGAATGACTATTCTTCGTGTTATATCGACGCAGAATAGTTCACAGAAACTTAATTTTTTATTTTTTTGTTTTGTGGAAAGAAATTTGATATGAATAAAGATTCAAGAGTTTTCGTTCTTCTTTCAAAATGATGCTAACTCTTATAGAAAAGAAGAAGAAGATCTTCTCTCCATAATTGACCTAATTGTTAGAAAAGAAGAAGAAGAAGAAGAAGAAGAAGAAGATGATGATGATGATGATGAGCGATAATCGAAGTTTGACTGAAAAAAGTACGGTAAACTACGAACGATCTTTGCGATCTCTACTGAAGATAAGAGCAATGGAATTCAGATCTCTCGTGAAGAAGAAGAAGAAGAAGAAGAAGAAGAAAAGACGACGAGAATCACAATCCAAATCTGAGTTTGTACGGAGGGGTAGTTATGGTATTAATTTTGTAAATACAGAGCATCTAAAAGGAATCTAGGAATACTTAACGTAGAAATATATAATTCTAGGCATTTCATAAAACCCATCATGCGGGTGGGTTTTTCATAAAAACTAACCTCAAAATTGGGTTTCTCAGCAATTTCTAGTATAAATAATTAAAGGTTGAACAAACAAATGGTTGAGGTCTTTTTCACATAAAAATTTAAAAAAAATTGAAGAAAAAGTGGTACACTTAGAATTCAAAATCCAATAGCACAGTCAAAGATCTAGTTTTACTATAAAAAGCGCAATCCTATTAATGCATAAACATTTCTGGTAGAAAGTTAAGTATGCAGCAATAAGTAATAGCAAAAACAGCTGGCCCGGAAGGTTGGATTGTTCGAGGCAAAATTTATTTTGGTTGTCCTTGATTCTTGTTGTAGGCTGATCCTGGAGGGTGACATGTAATTTTGACCTTTTGCAGGTCACGTTTGATCTAGATTGTTGTCCTAAATATAGGGGCTGGTCCAAGTCCGAAGTCTTGTCAGACTTATCTCTGGACTAGGGATGGTCCTAGCCCAGGACAGGCCGGACGACGATCCAGGACCCACAGACGAAAGGGGACACCAACATGGATGTATCTACAATATAACTAGTACGTATCATATATTGTTTTTAATAAAAATATTAGGGTGTAGTGGGTTTAATGATAGACTTGTACTTTAGAGGTCTTGGGTTCAATACTTGGTGGCAACAAATTTTGCTATACAATATGTACGTGCGTTGCACGTATTTATTATTAGAAAGATTAAATGTCAATCGTAGTTAAAATTTATTTATTTTTCAATGAATGAATGATGCTAAACAAAGTCCATTTTTTAATGCATCATTTTTAGATACTCAATACATTTAAGAGCTGTTGTAATTAGAAATATCAAATTACAATTTTGGTACATTAATTACTCACAGTTAACGCCTCTACTGTTTTAGATTCATTTACTCCTCAGATTCTAGAGAAAGCCTCCATCAATGAAAGATATTTGCATATATTACCTGGTGCTCAGACTCGATCTTGGACCACAATCGTGAATACAGAAGCTTTACAAGTCAAAGATACAACCGCATCTCTCCAAGAGTCTGTAATACAAAGGAGACAAGTGTAAACACTTATGTATGGATGACAAAACAAGAACTTTATAGATAAACAAATAGAATCTATGAAGAAGCGGATCATCCGTCGGAAGTCCATGGATTTTTGTCGGGTTATCCTAATTGTCCCAGCAAGTATTTGTGGGGACATTCGAATCACCGGAGGATAATCCGAATTGTCCCAGCGAATTTTTGTGGACATTCGGGTCATCCCTCGGATCATCGCGAATCACTGACGGATAATCTGAGTTATCACCAGAAGTTTTCTTGTGGGGACATTCAGACCATCCTTCGGATCACCACGAATAACCTCTGGATAATCTATTTTTAAACAGCAAGTAATTGTGCGGACATTAGGGTGAACTGGCGGACCTCCGTGGATCACCGTCGGATAATCCGCAAATGTTGAGCTGGCTATTTAAAATTCAAATCCAATGGTCACCATCGATCAAGAGCGTTTAATGCATCCAACGGCTAGTTTTCTAGCCATTACTGTTGGAGCAGATAATCTGTCGAACGTCTGCGAACTGTCATGCACCGATTCAAAGAATCGTTCGTTTTCGCTTTAATTCATGCCGAATCATTCGTCCTCGCTTGGACGTGATGTCGTACAAGTCTGGTATTGCACTTGTACAAGACAAAGACGGTTAATTGATAATCTTCAAATACGAACACATCGCAGCGGCAAAAACAGACAAATTGAAGATAATAAGGACTTTTTTCATTGAAAAGAACACATTATTGATTTATAGCAGCAAAAATAAGCAGATAACTTGAAGTCGTATAGAGATATAGAAAAATAAGATGTCTTTATTGATGATTGAAATAGAGTATAAGGCTTGCAGTAGAATGCAAGGTTTACAACACATCTCTCTTTACATTGATAGCCAACTGAACACATGCCATTTAGGCTTACATTGGATACATTGATGCATTGAATTACAACTGGATGTACCGACTTGACTTACAACTCACTGGTACAACTGATTACAATGTTTCATATATTATGCCCTTTATAAACAGAAGATATCAACTTTTGCAAGGAGAGCTTCTTCATGTCCAATAAATCTTCGATGCCACGGGACCGATCAAGCCAATTTTCGTATACAGAACTTTTCAAGTACGAGAACCTAAAAAGAGTGCCCACAACGTAGGTTAGTACATCATCTATGTACTAGCGAGCAGAACCAGCCTACTCGTCTAAACCAACACTAAGAAGTCATCTAAGCAAGCATTATTAGCGTGATCTTTCTATTTGGGACCTAGCATACGTTTACATTTTATGAGCAGAATCATGTGAAAAAAGTTATAGCATGATATAGCATTTCTCTATGTAAAGGCATCAATGAAGCATACTTGGCGTTATCAAGTTCTAACCGTGTTTATGTAGAGGCATCATTCAAGCAGCAATTGAGTTAAAAAAATATCGAACATGTTATAGTGATTCTCTTAGCAAGGTAGCACTTTAGCATACTTGTATTTAACATGTTAATCATGTTATAGAATTTCTTAATGGAAAGGCAACATCACAACATCATTCGTTTAGCATGTTATATATTGAATATATCACATTTAAGTGATTTCTTACCGATAGCCAACTCCTCGTACCTGTATCAAATACAAGTTAGCTAATATACTTACTATGCCTGCATAAAACATTCATTAGTGTGCATCATGACTACATGGCCACTGGTGTTGTTAAACCATACAGACGTTTGCCATATAGACTTCAAGGTAATGCGATGACTCCAAAGTAGGCAGCTAGCCTCTAAGGATGCCTCGTAAGACCCATGCTTCTACTAGCACGTTAATGTTTCCTCCTAGACTGAATCGGTCCCTCTAACGTCCCGGGATATCGTTCGAAAAAATATATCACAAACCTTGGGCACAAGTTGTCCATGACCATGCAAATGCGTGTCCGACTTAATTGTGAACAAAATCGCATGGTAAAAATATTAAAGAAAGTAAAGGCAACAGAGCATCATCATTCACCTCATTCAAGCCATATTCAGCGACTCATTACTTCCATCATCCATCATTCTACTTTGTGATCTCGGCGATCCTAAGCCTCATCATTTCTCATTGTATCAACTCAGCATATTGAAACATTATCACATATTCAGTTCTCAAAGGACATGTAGTATTCCATTCATTTTATAGGGGCAATATTAATCATCTCATTGCTTATAGAAACAAGCATCATTTCATATCTATGCAACATCTACACATATTGTATATGATTCAAAAGCTTCATTTAGTTCAGTAGCATTTAACACAAGGGACGTTATCAATTCATTCTCAGACATCAAGTGTTTATTCATTCAACAATTCAATGTTCATGTGTTATTCGTTTCTACAATTCTCATCATAAGCATCTCTATTATGTAGCAAATAAAACATGGACATTTAGGGATAAAGCATAGCAACACAATACTCCATTTATTAATCATGAATGAGTAGGAAAGAAGGTACAGTTCCACTCACTTTCTTAAAGGGTCTTCTTGTTCCGATCACATCTATTTTCTACTAGACAGAGCTCCACCAGCGAGCCACGTTCCAACCATCTGGCCAGCTAAAAGAGACTGTATCAGTCTCAACCCTCTGATTTTCCAACACAAGTCACGGTCCAACATTCTAATCACATCCAACTAGCCAACCAAATGCCTCGCGCGGAGCGGGGCATTACATAACCGATGGATCATCCGTTCGGCTGTAGTAAATGCTCACTTGTCTTAGATTTGTATAAATAAATTTTTCCCATTCTTAATAAATATTTATCCACTTGGACCTTAAATTTTTTATCTACCAAATAGCTCCACCATAACTCTACAATGCTTTTATTTGTCACCACAAAGTGTTAGAGTTATTTCAAAGAATTATAATCTAGATCTTCCAAGTGTTGAAGAGGATTGAAACCTTTTCTTTTGTGTTTGTTGAAGTTAATGAGCCTTCGGATAAAAACTCGTGTGTAAGAAGTTGACGAATTTTTGGATCAAAGCTCGTATTGTATTATTTACTCAAATAGTGGATTAAAGCCTGAGAGAGTTTCGGGATTGGAGTGTCCTACGGGAGGATAACAGGATACATCGAGTGTTTGATTTTCCCTATATTTTAAATTATTGTTTACCATGCTTATTATTGTTGGTAATTATTTTATTACCCTATTCACCTACCCTTTCGGGTTCTATAATTGGATCAGAGCCTAGTCTCTTGATTTGGACTTATCTCCTTAGAGTGATCAATGGATACTAACCCTAGTCTCAACTCATTCCATAATGAGGGACACTCCACGAATATACCTCCTCTATTTGATGGAACCAACTATAACTATTGGAAGATTAGGATGAGCATCTACTTAAAATTTCTAAATTTTGATCTATTGGATTGTGTTGTAAATAGTATCCCTAAATCTTCCATAGTTGTTGAGAAAGTAGTTTCGAAAACACTTATGGCAAAAATTTCTAAAAACGACAAGAATGTTCTTAGTCGGGATGCAATGGCTGTGAACGCACTCTATTGTGCTCTCGATAGCAATGAATTCAATAGAATCTCTACTTGCAAAACTTTCAATGAAATATGAAAACTTTTAGAAGTCACACAAGAGTACAAATCCTTTAAAATGAAACAAGATAAGTCTATCACTTTCATGTTTACTAGATTCTTTGATATTATTAACCCTCTTTTTTTTTGGTAAGGAATATCCCATTCATAAGAAGATTCGAAAGATTCTAAGAGGACTTACTAAAGTATGGAATCCCAAAGCCGCCGCCATCATCGAAGGAAATATTCTCAGAACCATGAATCTTGATACTCTCATGGGAAAGCTTATAACCCACGAGCTAGATATAAAAGACCAAGAAGAAGCATCCATGCAAGAAAATGAGAAAGAAAAGGCCAAAGAAAAATATCTTGCTCTCAAGGCAGTCAAGCTCTCCTCAAATGATGACTCGGATGATGACGATTCAGATGATGAAGACATCGCCCTCACTACTAGACACTTCAAAAAATTCCTTAAGTTCAATAAAGCAAATCGCTCAAGAAGGGACACTGTTGAAGAAACGACCTGCTACAACTGCAAGAAAATCGAGCACATCAAGAGGAACTGTCCAATGGAAAGAAGAGAACCTATCAAGAATGAAAAGCCCAACAAAGGAAGCTCATCCTTTCGAAAGTATGCCAACACTAGCATCTGGTGCGAAAGTAATGCTAGTGATTCAGACAATGACAAAGAATGCAGACACATTATAAATGTCTGTTTAATGGCAATAGAGTCAAATGAGGTACTTGATGACTTCTCTATGAACGCTCTTTCTTATATTGAATTAGAATATGCCATTCTTGAACTATACGATGAACACATAGTGTTGAGAAGTAAGCATAGAAAATCTCTAAAGAGATTTATGCTCTCAAGCAAAAAATAGAAAGACTTTCTAATATCTTTTTTGATATAAAAGGAAAAACTCATGCTTCTGACACAGATGAGATTGAGTCTCTTAGACTAAACCTCCAAGAAGCTCTAGACGTCGTAAGCAAAAAGGATATTGAATGTCAATCCCTCAAGGAAGGATATGATATTGCTAAGAAAAAGACACTTGTTGCTACCCAAAGGGAATGTGCAATTTCTATCAAATACAATGACCATCTTGCAGAAAGCAAGAAACAAGATGATAGAAATATGTCCTACACAAATGTACGATG
Organism: Iris pallida; assembly: GCA_029216955.1. Taxonomy (NCBI): domain Eukaryota; kingdom Viridiplantae; phylum Streptophyta; class Magnoliopsida; order Asparagales; family Iridaceae; genus Iris; species Iris pallida. Next base: position 15,571,241 of record JANAVB010040817.1, on the reverse strand, counting down.
TCATAATCAAAGATACACTAACACACATCACAACACTAGTTACAAGAGTCATACTCACATGAACACACCATATAGGCCATATCCCCAAAAAGTGCACACACAAGGAGGCCCCTTTGTGAGGAAGAACACGTCACATCATACTTTTTTACTATCGTTACCATAAAAATCATGCTAGCACTCCTCGTGCTCAAAATACTCACTTACCTTCTCCTAGATCTATGACACCCACTATGTGCCACTACGGTGGTTTACTTGGGCACATATCTTATTACTGTCAAATGAAAAAGCGTGCTGACATAAGAATGCTAAAATGGATTCCTAAAACTAACAATCAAGTACCCAAATATTTCTAGATACCAAAGTCTTCATCTTCAACTTGTGTTGTAGGTGAACCCTCCATCGCATGCTAGAAGCAAGTGGATCCTCGATAGCGGTTGCTCACGGTACATGACCCGTGATGCTTCACTTTTTGCAACGCTATCGATGAAGAAGAAAGGACACATATCCTTCTGAAATAATTTAAGGGGTTATATCATCGGACATGGTAATATCGGCTCCCCTTCTTTTCCTTGCACTAAAAATGTTTGCCTTGTCACAAATCTGAAGCACAATCTTCTTAGCACTAGTCATCTCACGAATAATGGCTATGGAGTTAACTTTGTTAAACATAAATGCTTTATTTATGATAGCACAAATGGCTCCACTGTATATGAAGGGATTAGAGAAGACAACATTTATGTCTTTTATCTCGTTGAAAGTACTAACAACGACATGTGCCTAGTAGTAAAGAATGATGCGAGTTGGCTTTGGCACATGAGACTTGGACACGCCAACATGGACACTATCTCCCGACTGACCACCAAGAAGCTAGTTAGAGGACTCCCAAACATTCCATTCAAAAAAATATATGATATGTGATGAATGCTAGAAGAGTAAGTTAATTAAATCTTCTTTCAAATCTATCAACTCGGTGAGCACTACTAGATCCCTCCAACTTATTCATATAGATTTATTCGGTCCTAGTAGAGTAGCTAGTCTTGGTGGTAAACTGTATGATTTTGTTTTAGTTGTTGATTTTTTGAGATTTACTTGGGTTATTTTTCTTGCAAATAAAAGTAATACTTTTCATGAATTTTTTGCTTTTTGTAAACTTGTTCAAAATGAGAAAGGCATTATGATCAACAAAATTAGAAGTGATCATGGAGGTAAATTTAACAATGCCAATTTTAAAAACTTTTTTTATTAAAATAGTTTTGGTCATGATTTTGCTTGTCCTAGAAATCCACAACAAAATTGTGTAGTAGAAAGAAATAATAGAACCCTCGGCGATATGGCCAGGGATGTTAAACTAATACAAGTATTCTCAATATTTTTTGGCGAAAGCCGTTAACACGACATGTTATGTTATAAATAGAGTCTTGATTAGACCTATTTTTAAGAAAATCCATTATGAGCTTTGGTTTGACAAAATTCCTTCTATTTATTATTTTAAAGTTTTTGGATGCAAATGTTTTATTTCAAACACCAAAGATAACCTAGATAAATTTGAAAAAAAAGCCTATGAAGGTATATTTCTTGGTTATTCAATGCATATAAAGGGCCTTCGTGTCTTTAACAAAGTATTGTAGTCAAATAGTCAATCAATGTCTCTTTTAATGAACTTAACACTTCTACATCTAACTCCCTAACCGATGTTGATGACATCTCTTTTGGTTTAAAAAATTCTTCTCTTAGAGATACAAATGCTCCTTCATCTAGTAATAAAGTGGAGATTCCTCCACCTGAAAATTCTTCAACTATAGAGACTCCTCAAGGTGATCTCTCCATAAAATGGAGATTTGTCCCTCATCATCCCAATAAACTTATCATTGGTGACCCCTTCTCACGAGTAAGCACTTGATCCTCTATACGAGATCACTATGCAAATGTGGCTTTTATTTCTCAAAAATAGCCTAAAAATATCACAAATGCGTTTAATGATGAATTTTGGATGCTTACAATGAAAGAAGAGCTCAATCAATTCGAGCGAAACAACATTTGAGAATATCAATCAAGGACAACAATTTTTGCTAAAGATTGAAAGACATTCATGAGATGCTACCAAGTGAGTTATCGACCTAATAAGACCAACATTTCAAATAATATCATCCTATAAATATTTAAAATATAAATATAAAATATTGTCTAAGTATTGTGAAATCATATCTTTTACAACATTTTATAAAGTTTGTTAAATATAACCCTTTTACATTGTTTCTTAAAAGTTGTAAAATGATATAACATACACAACGTTTATATAAAATAGTAAAATCAAATTACTTATACAACATCAAACAAACATTGTAAAATATATAAAAAATTGTAACATTTGATAAACGTTGTTGAACATGATATTTTTACAATATTTTAAATGCATTGTCAAAATAAATAACTTCGACAACTTTAAATAAATGTTGTCAAAATGAATAAATATTGCAATGTTAATAAAACGTTGTTGAAAACAGTAATACACAACTTTTGTGAATGACTATTATAGAAGAACTAATGTTTGAATATAAACATTGTTTGCACATGTATTTTACAACATTTTTACCATATAGGTTTCAGAAGACCCCCCTTTTTAACAACGTTTTTAGAAAGTATTGTAGATGGAACGTTTTAAAAGAGGTTTTTCTTGTAGGCCCACAACTACCCTATTATTGGAACAAAGTCGGTGTTCTGAAATAAGCTTAATGAAGATGGGATCGTAACTCGTAACAAAGCTCGATTGGTTGCTCAAGGCTATAACCAAGAGGAAGGCGTTGATTATAAAGAAACATATGCCCCGTTTGCTCTTCTCGAATCCATCTAAATACTTTGTGCTTTTGTTTGCTTTAATGAATTTAAGCTTTTTCAAATGGATGTCAAAAGTGCATTTTTGAATGGTGTTATTAAAGAAGAGGTGTATGTTAAGCAACCTCCTAGTTTTGAATATTTTTACTTTCCAGATCATGTTTTCAAATTACACAAACTCCTTTATGGCCTCAAACAAGCTTCTCATGCTTGGTATAAGCGTCTTAGCTCTTTTCTAATCTCTCACAACTTCTCTAAGGGCAAAGTTGACACAACACTCTTTATAAATCTCACAATTGAATACTCTTATTAGTTCAAATATATGTTGATGACATCATTTTTTATTCTACTAACAAAGCACTTTGTGAAGAGTTTGCCAAAGCTATACAGGATGAGTTTTAAATGAGCATGACGGGAGAATTATCATTCTTTCTTGGGTTATAAATCAAGAAAGGACCTCAAAACACATTAATCAATCAAGCCAAATACACCAAGAATCTTCTTAAGCGCTTTGAACTAGATACATCCAAATCAATAAGAACTCCTATAGACACTACAACTAAGCTTGATCAAGATAAAAATGGTGTCTTGTTTTCGTAAGTATCGAGGTATGATCGTTAGCTTAATCTATACTATTTAAGAAAATAGTATAGATTAACCGAAAAAGAATATTTGAATAATTTGACACATATACTATTTAAGAAAATAATTTTAATACTTGAAATTATATTTTTATTAGTTAAAATAATTTCTAAGAGAATATTTGAAAAGAACCATAAATTGTTTTTTTAGACTAAAATATTAACTTTGTAAAAATATAATTTGAGATAGTGAAACTACTTTTTATTTAAAACACCGAACATTGTTTTATAATTTTTGAAACTATATATATATATATATATATATATATATATATATATATATATATATATATATATATATATATATATAAACAATAATACTTCTATCACATACTTGTATCATAAAATATTGTATGCTACCCCTAATATAACAAAATTATAAAAATAATAGAATTTATAATAAAAATATGAAACGAACAGCAGCACTGTGCTGCTATCCATAATAATAATAATAATAGAAAATAATAATAATAAAAATAAATTTTGGTTTTACCAACATACATACATACTTACAGATTCTACCAATATGGACTTTAAAACAGAAAATAACAATAACAATAATAATAAAAATAATAATAATAATAATAATAATAATAATAATAATAATAATTACAACAGTACATGTTCTCTCCTTTCGAGAGAGAGTGATTGATTGAAAGAAAAATATATATAAAGAACAGCAATGAGAACAGCAGAAGTAGTTTGAGAGAGATTGATTTGAAAAAAAATAACATAAAGAAGCAGAAGAAGGAGAAAAGTGAGGAAGAGGGAAGAAGGAGAGCGGGTGAGACAGAGGGAGAGAGAGTGAGCGTGAGAGAGAGGGAGAGAGTTGCGGTCGGGAGAAAGGAATTGTTCGAGGGAGGGAACTGGAGAAGGAGAGCGGGAGAGAAGCGAAGGAGAGAGAGGAAGGGTGGCGCTCGGGAGACGATCGAGGAGCTGCGAGCGGGAGGAGAGGGGTTTTCGGCGGTCTTGCCGAGGCTGGACGCAGCGGACGCACGCGGTGGGGTGCTGCACCGGAGAGGTCGGGCCCGGCGTCGAGGCGGGTGGTCTTGTGGGAGCAGCGGAGAGGTGAAGGCTGGCGGGAAGAGCGGCGCACGCACGACGGCGGCTCCAGATCCGGCCGATGGCCACGGGGAGGGGCGGCGCGGCTCGCCGGCGCTGCCGAGATCAGGGCGGCGCATAGAAGCTTGTCGTTCAGGTAAGGGCGGTGGTGGTGTGTGTTGTTTCCTTATTTGTGGTGATGACGGTTGTGGGCTGCCGCGGCGATGGCCGAGGTGGTGGTGTTGGATTTTGGGTTTTAATTTTGGGTGTATCCTGGAGGTGGTGGCCGGAGACGGCGCTAGCCGCGATGGTCAACGCGGATCTGGGGCGCAGCGGATAGGTTCGTTCGAGAGTCAAGTGGTGGTGGCGGACCGGCTTGGCCCGGCGGGTGGCGACAGCGAGGAGGTAGATAAGGTGATGGCCGTTCTCTTTTCTTTGTAAAATTTTGTTTGGTGGTGGCCGGTGGGGTTTTGGCCGAGGTTGGGGAGTTCGGTAAGTGTCTGAACGCGACGGTGACTAGGTACTGATGTCGATGGGTGCGGTGGTCAGTTTGTGGTGTGTGAGGTTCTGTTTTGGGGAACAACGGCGTGTCGCTGGTGTGGTCGGTGGTGGTGTTTTTCGGGGTCTGGTCCGTGGTGGTGGTCAGGACCGGGACGCCAGGATGGCGATGGTGGTGCGGGGTTGTTGACGGGTTCTGTGTAGGTGGCTGTGGTTGTGGGGATGCCGGATTGGCGGTCAGGACGGGGGTGGTTCGCTGCGGTGGTCTTATAGTATTTGGGTGGAGGTGGTAGGCTATGGTGAGGCAAGCCGGGATGCTAGGATGGCGATGGCGGCCGATGGTGGTGAAATTGTGGGGACAGGGCCGGACAGATGGCAGAGTTTAGAGTTAGGGTTAGGGCTAGGGACCGGATGTTTGCCCTGTCGGAGTTGTCGACACGGAGGAGATGATGCGATGTATATGCACAAATATATTTTATTGGAAAGACACCCGAGGTCGGACCCGAGGCCGTCACGGCTGACACGAGGATGGATGGAACACCGACCCGAGGCACGCCTATTTGTGGTGGAAAAATCTGTGGAATAATTTTTGTAGAATAATTGTGGTGAAAAACAATATGGAGGCTCTCCTTATATAGGAGGTGGATCTCCTAGTTTGATAGGATGTAGGAAAATTTTAAATCCTTAATAGATAATTTGCTACAAATTTCAATAATTTTAAACCAATCAAATCCAAATCCAATATCCAATTTAAATCTAATTAAATTCCATATTTTAGTTTAAAATCAATTAAGATAAATCAAATTTCAAATATAGATATTAATTTAACTATTTAAATCAATCCATAAAATCAAATCAAGATTTAAATTGCCACAATAATTTTAAAATATATTTTCCAAAAATAATAATAATAATTTCAAAAATTATATTATTATTTAAAACAAACTAATAAATAATTACGAAATATATATGTATGTACAAATAATATTTACATAAATATAGTTTTCTTAGTATACCATTTTATAAGAATATTATTTATTATTATAACTGTATAAATGAAAGGCTTTTCATAATTAAAATAGCAAACTTAGAAAATTTTGGTACAATAGCAAGAATAATTATTATATATATTATTTTGAAACTATAAAAATAGAAAAATGTTTTTCTAAAAATATGTACACTCGCACATATTCGCATTCGTCGAGCAATTACAAAAAAAAATTACGTGCGTGACGTACAATGCAACTACGCGACGTACAAATACAAATTAAAATTAAAAAAATCAGTACCAAATTTATTTATTTTTTAAAAATAGTAGAAATTTAGGGATTTTACATCCTACCCAACTTAAAAGAATTTCGTCCTCGAAATTAAGAATTAGTAGGGGGCGAAAAGGCACAAGGGGGTATTGGTGGGAAACAATCATTCACAACGTTCAACAAACATGCATTAGAAAATCGCGATTTCAATAATGGCGAGGATAATCACGGGTTAGCGCAAGAAAGAAAATGAGTAAAGGTTTTGGTTAAAACAAGATAACAGACAATAAAGAATATTATGGTAACAAGAGAAAATAAATTTGAGAACTTAAAGACATGGTTCCTTGAGAGTAGGTTGAGGGCACGATAAAGAGAACAAATTAGATTCATTCCTAAATTAAGCGATTAGAAGGTCATGATAGGGCCGAGAAAAGGACGAGTAGTTTAGGATGAAGATATAGCAACATCGAGTGATAATGGTCATAATCGATAGGAAGGCTAGAGGAAATTCTAGTACAACGCCTTTGTCCTTCTAAAATAGGTGAAGGCGAAAGCAATAAGGAGTTCAAAGACGATATTATCGAATACGAATACGTGGTTCAAAGATGACCGAATAATTTCAAAGGAATTGTCAAGGCAGTCGTGGATGGGATTCTAAAGGCCAAGTTTAATTATGTTCCATCCATGTAGAATAATAGACAAAAGCGAACCAAAGTGCACTCGGTTGATCAGACCATTATGCACCGGTTCTGATTAGACAATATGTTAGTGAGCGGCCGCTCAATAGCATATTCCTTGATCAAGCTCGATAAAGAATTAGCTTACAAATACTAGGCTATATTAGCATCATTATTCAAGATGGTAAAAATATAGGCACGAGATTTAGGTTGAAAGAAAGCAGAATTAGTTCAACTCCTTAAGTCTTTAAGTCATATCCTGTGTTGGTCTCCATATAGTCGTCCTACAGTCTTCCTGTCCAAGTCCTTGGTTGACTAGATGGATTATGGTCCTCTAAATTCTAGAATCTAAGTAAACTTGTGAATATGGATCACAAAGATAAAGGAATTGCTAGGTCACAAGGCATTCTACCCAACTTAAAAGAATTAAACTAATGGTGTTTTGGGACAATGGAAATATGTCTATCTAATAGGGGTAACATTCCTAACTTCTAGCAAGCACGAAGGGGAGATAAGAATAATGATAGAGGGAATCAAGCAAGATGCAAATCAATGAGTCAAACGGTAGATAAAATCCAGGAAAGAGGTCAGGTATGTGGATGAGATCCTAGACTCTAATCCTATACGCAGGCTTGCTTAGTACGATAAAGTAACCAAACAATTTATCTCGACCTGCATGGGCCACCACAAAAACATGTAACGCCCCAATCCCAAAATACGTAGGACTAGGAACGTAGACATGCCAGTTGTATTCATACGAAGTATATAGGCCTCGTATGGATACATAAGCTGTAAATACAGTAAAACCAAGGCTAACTAATCTCATCCACAAATGAAAGAATAAAAGATGTCATATAATCAATTATGAATTTTTATTGGTACATGTAGTTGGGCGGAGATAAATCCATTACCAACTATGAAAAAAATACATAACAAAAGAAAGATTTTGGCGAGCGAAGCGAAGATGATCAAAGTGCAATCATCCTCGAAGAAATAGAGATGATCGTGTCCACGTCTAGAACACCAGCAAAAGACAAAAGCACACACCTGGCGAGATAACCAGGTCCTCAGAGGGACGTAACAAGACACATAATATCATGCCAATATAACTGAATATAAATTGCTCAAATAAATAAGTCAATTAGATTATAACATGGTCCCATACACACCATTGAACTAGCGTACCATTCCTCCAACCAAACAAGGACAGGAGATAGTAAACTAATTCACGATGACGTATCTTTCCATGCTATAAATCCAATATGGTATCCGGACCCCAACAAGGTTCAATATCTTCTCATCGAAGTAGTAAGCCACACCTACAACCAAACAAGGACAAGATGTGATGAACTAATTAGCACAAGTTATTGTTCCAAGCCACGGTCAGATACAAGTACCCAAACCAAAAGTACTTATACCTAATAGATAAAGGTAGCCTAACCAGTCTAAGTGCATAAAGTTTTAAGAACATCCTCCAACGCATGGGCCCTGGCTAAAATAGGATCAGTATAATCCCCCCGTGGGGCACCAGAGGCCCAATCAATAAGAGCATAACGTTCCGCAGAACGTCAGTAGCCGTTAGTAATCATGGGTAATCTCACCCGCGTCTCCGGTGGAGCTCACGGGTTACAATAGAGAAAGTCCATAGTAGCCCATACGCTAAGGTATTGTCCTCCCCGCCCAATGCCTACTGTGTTGTATCCACAACACAAACCTCTATTAACCGCTAAGTCAAACTAAGCATGCAACCTCTATTAGCGGTTATTCCTATCGCACGGCTTATACGTACCGGTGGCCAGTCAGTCACGCATGTTCGTATTCTACATACGACACACAACTTCGTGGTACAACGTGTCAAAGCCAATGAATGCAACACACAAGGTGGTCCCTTAAATCTAGGATAAATGTGTAAGAAAAATAATACATAGCAGGAAATATAACTGAACAGTAAGTTCTAACAGATTATGCCATGTATCACAGTTTATTTTGCATAAAGAAAATAATGAATAATGTATGAAATATGAGCTAAATAAATAAACAGCAAATGGCAAGTTGTCTTGCCTGGTAGGACGTCTGGTGTGCTGCGATGATCAAGGTGGCACGAACTGCGACTTCGGTATAACAACTATGCAAGGTGACCTCGGATGATGGCACGGACAGTTCTATTGGGTCCAGAATGGTCAAATTAGTTTGGTTCGACATAAGGTAAGTACAGAATTGGCAAGGGATTGAGAATAGGACTAATCGTAGAAGAGGAAGATAATCAAAGGAATTTTGAATAATTTGACACATACTATTTAAAAAAATAATTGTAATACTTGAAATTATATTTTTATTAGTTAAAATAATTTCTAAGAGAATATTTGAAAAGAACCATAAATTGTTTTTTTAGACTAAAATATTAACTTTGTAAAAATATAATTTGAGATAGTAAAACTACTTTTTATTTAAAACACCGAACATTGTTTTATAATTTTTAAAACTATATTTTCATAGCCAAAAGTATATATATTTATAAACAATAATACTTCTATCACATACTTGTATCATAAAATATTGTAAGCTACCCCTAATACAACAAAATTGTAAAAATAATATAATTTACAATAAAAAATAAAAGGAATAGCAGCACTGTGCTGCTCTCAATAATAATAATAATAATAATAATAATACTAATAATAAATTTTGGTTATTCCAACATACATACATACTTACAGATTCTACCAATATGGACTTTAGAACAGAAAATAACAATAATAATAATAATAAGGATAATAATAATAATAATAATAATAATAGTAATTACAACAGTACATGTTCTCTCTTTTCGAGAGAGAGAGAGAGAGATTGATTGAAAGAAAAAAATATAAAAAACAGCAATAAGAACAACATAAGTAGTCTATGAGAGAGAGAGAGAGATTGATTTGAAAAAAATAACATAAAGAAGCAGAAGAAGGAGAAGAGTGAGGAAGAGGGAAGAAGAAGAACGGATGAGACAGAGGGAGAGAGAGTGAGCGCAAGAGAGAGAGAGCTGCGGTCGGGAGAGAGGTAGTGTTCGAGGGAGAGAACTGGAGAAGGAGAGCGGGAGAGAAGCGAAGGAGAGAGAGGAAGGGCGACGATCGGGGAGCTGCAAGCGGGAGGAGAGGGGTTTCCGACGGTCGTGCCGAGGCTGGACGCGACGGACGCATGCGGTGGTGCGCTGCACCGGAGAGGTCAGGCCCGACGTCTAGACGGGTGGTCTTGTGGGAGCGACGGAGAGGTAAAGGCTGGCGGAAAGAGCGGTACACGCGCGGCGGTGACTCCAGATCCGGTCGACGGCCACGGGAAGGGGCGATGTAGCTTGCCGGCGCTGTCAAGATTAGGGCGGCGCATAGGAGCTCGTCGTTCAGGTAAGGACGGTGGTGGTGTGTGTTGTTTCCTTATTTATGGTGGTGACGGGTGTGGGCTGCCGCGGCGATAGCCGCGGTGGTGGTGTTGGATTTTGGGTTTTAATTTTACTTCTTTCCTGGAGGTGGTGGTCGGAGACGGCGCTAGCCGCGGTGGTCAACGCGGATCTGGGGCACAGCGGATGGGTTCGTCCGAGAGTCAAGTGGTGGTGGCGGACCGGCTTGTCCCGGCGGGTGGCGACGGCGGGGAGGTAGGTAAGATGGTGGTCGTTCTCTTTTCTTTTGTAAAATTTTGTGTGGTGGTGGCCGGTGGGGTTTTGGCCGAGGTCGGGGAGTCCGGTAAGTGTCCGAACGCGACGTTGACTGGGTGCTGATGCCGATGGGTGCGGTGGTCGGTTTGTGGCGGGTGAGGTTCTATTTTGGGGAACAGCGGTGTGTCGCTAGTGTGGTCGGTGGTGGTATTTTTCGGGGTATGGTTCGTGGTGGTGGTCAGGGCCGGGACGCCAGGATGGCGATGGTGGTGCGGGTTGTTGACGGGTTCTGTGTCGGTGGCTGTGGTTGTAGGGATGCCAGATTGGCGGTCAGGCCGGGGGTGGTTCACTGCGGTGGTCTTGTAGTATTTGGGTGGAGGTGGTAGGCTATGGTGAGGCAAGCCGGGATGCTAGGATGGCGATGGCGGTCGATGGTGGTAAACTAGTGGGGTCAGGGCCGGACAGATGGCAGAGTTTAGAGTTAGGGTTAGGGCTAGGGACCGGATGTTTGTCGTGTCGGGGTTGTCGACATGGAGGAGATGATGCGATGTATATGTAAAAATATATTTTATTAGAAAGACACCCGGGGTCGGACCCGAGGCCGTCATGGCTGAGACGAGGATGGATGAAACGCCGACACGAGGCACGCCTATTTGTGGTGGAGAAATCTGTAGAATAATTTGTGTAGAATAATTGTGGTAAAAAATAATATGGAGGGTCTCCTTATATAGGAGGTGGATCTCCTAGTTTGATAGGATGTAGGAAAATTTTAAGTCCTTAATAGATAATTTGCTACTAATTTCAATAATTTTAAACCAATCAAGTCCAAATCCAATATCCAATTTAAATCTAATTAAATTCCATATTTTAGTTTAAAATCAAATAAGATAAATCAAATTTCAAATATAGATATTAATTTAACTATTTAAATCAGTCCATAAAATCAAATCAAGATTTAAATTGCCACAATAATTTCAAAATATATTTTCCAAAAATACTAATAATAATAATTTCAAAAATTACATTATTATTTAAAATGAACTAATAAATAATTATGAAATATATATGTATGCACAAATAATATTTACATAAATATATTTTTCTTAGTATACCATTTTATTAGAATATTATTTATTATTATAACTGTATAAATGAAAGGCTTTTCATAATTAAAATAGCAAACTTAGAAAAATTTGGTACGATAGCAAGAATAATTATTATATATATTATTTTCAAACTATAAAAATAGAAAAATATTTTTCTAAAAATATGTACACTCGCACATATTCGCATTCGTCGAGGAATTACAAAAAAAACGAAATTACGTGCGCGACGTAAAATGCAACTACGCGACGTACGAATACAAAATAAAATTAAAAAAAAATCAGTACCAAATTTTATTTAAAAAAAAGTAAAAATTTAGGGGTTTTACAACTATGGCATTTCTTCAAATAGTATCTCTATCAAATGTGACAACACTAGTTCTATTAATCTCATAAAAAATCTGATTTGTCACTCATGCACCAAGCACACTGAGATTAGACACCACTTTCTACGGGACCATCAATAAAAGGGACACATTCATCTTAAGTTTATTGATACTACTTATCAACTTATAGACATCTTCACTAAGCCTCTACCCAAGCATCGCTTTGTATTTCTTTGCTAAGAAGTGGGATATTTATCTTGAGTTTATTGATACCACTTTATCAACTTGCAGACATCTTCACAAAGCCTCTACCCAAGGATTGTTTTGTCTTTCTCTGCCAAGAATTAGGCATTCTTAACCTTGATTCTTAAAATTGAAATCTTTGTCAACCGGAACATCGAAGGAATTCATCGGAACTCCGACGGTATACCGATTTTTGTCCACAGAATGTTTCTGTCAACAAAATTGGCATACCGATGGAACGAACCGAAATTCTGTCGGTATACCGATCGGCGTCCACTTATCAACAGCCGCCTCTTTCAATTTGTTTGGGCCCCACAAAATCCCCACATTAATTTTCTCCCATCTTTTTATATCTTCCTCATTAATGGTATTAACTTCTCACTTTCCATCCTATCACCTCACCTTCTATCCAATCACATCTTCCCTTTTCATTAACTCCCATCAAATCCCCTATTTCTTCAAACAATATCCCTTCACCTTCTCCATTAAACACATTCATCACCTTTTTCAAAACACATTCACATTCATCACATTAAACACATTCTCCACTATATATATATATATATATATATATATATATATATATATATATATATATATATATATATATATATATTACTTATTCTTTTCTCACTTTATCCCTTTCCTTCACTATGGCTCATGCAAAACGTCCTCACTCATCCTCCTCATCCATCCCCTTCATACTTGTACCTCAAACAAATGACGCTTATAACCGAAAAATCTTTAAGTCAGCGACGCTGCCAACGCCTGGTTCCAATCCTTCGACAACCACCCTGTGTTTGAAGGAAAGCCCATCAACTTTAATATTTTTTTGGGCCATCTTCCTTTATTTCAGTCTGCGGGACTCGTCAAACTTCTCGACCAGCTGGTTGCAGTTTATTCGGTTGCCGTTTACCTATTCTACTGTAATCTCGTCCCTGATCTTGCCAACAATGCTATCGAGACTCTCGTCAATAATCATCACTTACGTCTCACAGCCAGAGACCTTGCTGAAATATTGGAAATCCCTAACCAAGAAGAGGCCCTTCCAACTCTCGTCGGACTTCAACCTTCTTCAAATGTGTCATTTGACGAGTTCTACGGCATCATTGGTAGAGGGCCTGACGCGCCTCCAATTCTAGCTCTGTCAAAGCAACTGGAGTCGTTCTACTACGAGCTCCAACGTATCATGTGCTACTCTTTTACTCTCAAATTCGACAACTAGTCACTTCCGAAGCTCTTGTGTGTATGTACTACCTCTACGTTCGAAAGACCTAGCGTTCACCAAAATACTGTTGAACTCTTTCACCTCTGTTCATTTTTCTGGACGGTGTGCCCTTAACTTTGGTATGTTTATTACTCTGATCTTCAAAGCCAAAGGTGTGAACCTCAGTCTCTGCCACGCGGATGGTGCTCCATCTTTTTTGGCTTTGTCACGTTTTATAGCTACTGGCCAATCCTCTCACTCCAATCGGCCTTCTAGTTCTTAACCTGCTGCTAATACGGGTCCTTCTCCTTGGGGCCGTTACATGCCTCTCACTCAGCATCACTTCGACATGCGCATGGCTCAGGCTGAGGAGCAGATGCGGACCAACACCTAGGGACACGACATACTAATCCAGAGTTGCCTTCATGATCAATGCTACTTCATTCAGCGCACTCTTTAGAACATGAATGCCTTCCTTGACCCTATCTTCAGGACCGCAATTATCATGCTCCGCGGTTATCCGATCCCAATGCCTACGAGTTTATGTATCCCGATGGTATTGACCATTTTGGAGCCTTTCAAGGTAACCCGGGTGATGAAGGCGACAATCCGACGGATGAGTAGACTCTGGTCCCTAGTGTTGATGGTCTACTAGTGTGTGGTCTCTCTTTCTTAGTTGTTTGTCTTTCGAGGTCCTTCGAGGACCAGGGTATGTTTGTATTTTTGTTTTTTTATGTTGTTTTCCTTTGCGGTTCTTCGGGGACCTTAGTTTGGTGGCTCCTTTCAAAAGTTGTCTTGTGTGATCCCAGTAGGGATAGTTATCTTTCAATATCAGTCATGTGTCAGTTTGCAGAAACCATGTAATCTTTACTCTCTTATTTAATATATGAATGGTTTTCTCTTATTTTTTTTTACTTATCACTATCTTATGGACTCACCCATCTTTGATTAAGTGACAAAGGAGGAGAAAACATGTTGAGAGGGAGTAGTCTTGCTACGAGGGAGATACTCTCTAAAAATATGATATTTTTTTGTCAATTATCAAAATAGGGGAGATTGTTGGCACATTAATTTTGATAGCATTAAGTGCATCTTCGTATTTTAGTCCCTCTATCCTTTTTAGAATCAGATACACCGCTAAATTCTTCCAAAGGCTACTACAAAGTATCGATGAAATCAAAGTCAGTACAATAAGCCGCATGAAAGACTTACGGACTGACATAAAGAAATACCGAAAAGAAGCTATCAGCATACTCAAAGCCCACACTCAAAGATTCAAGCTCCTATAGTCTGTACAAGGTCTAGGACAAACTGTAAAACACTTAAGGTGGATGACAATCCAAAAGCCCTTACAAAATATTTTACAAAAATCATTTTTCCTTCATCAACGGAATACCGACGGTATACCGATAGGTACCGATGGTATACCGAATTTTTTGCACATAAAAGGTTTTGTCAAAAAAATCGGAATATCGATGGTACACCGGTTCATACCGATAGTACACCGAATTTGATGCATAGAAAAGGTTATGTCAAGAAAATCGGAATACCGACGGCATACCGGTTGGTACCAATGGTACACCAAATTTGATGCACAGAAAAGGTTCTGTTAAGAAAATAAGAATACCGACGCCATACTGATTGGTACCGATAGTACACCGAATTTGATGCACAGAAAAGATTCTGTCTACAAATTTGGCATACCGTCAGAATACCGCTTCATACCGACGGCATACCGTTTTACAAATAATTTAATTTTTGAATGGACAGATCCATAGCATTAAATGCTCCAACGCTAGATTTATTACCGTTACTGTTTAGAACGGTATACCGACGAATGTTCGGTCTTTACTGACAAAATTTCGTTCACTGAATGTTGGAGCATTAAATGACTAGCTCTTTTGGTTGTTCTACTTAAAGTGGTTGAGCCATTTCTTTGAAGGTATCTACTTGAGCTTTAAACTTCCTCAACTACCAAGAGCTTCACTATTACTACTCTACAAAAAGCTTCAATTTGTCATCCAACTAAAAGTGTTAGAGTATTCAAGAGTTGTAACTTTCGATCTTCAAAGTGTTCTAGAAGATCAATCTTTAAAGTTGAAGTTGACGAACCTTCGGAGAAAAACTCGTGTGTAAGAAGTTGACAAGCTCTTCGGATCCAAACTCGTATTAGAAGTTGACGAGTTCTTCGAATCCAAACTCGTGTGTAACTATTTACTCAAATAACGGATTAAAGTCGAAGAGAGTTTCGGAACTAGAGTGCCCCTTGGGACGATACCATGATACATCGAGTGTTCGATTCTCTCTCTCATTTATCATCCTTTAAATTAATATTTATTGTAGGTAACTATTTTATTACCCTATTCACCCCCACTCTAGGGCTCTACAAGCGACACATGCCAATTCCTTGGGAAATTATTCGTCTCATGGTTTAGCAAGAAACAAAACTCAGTTGCCCTTTCCACAATTGAGGCCGAATACATTGCGGCTGGATGTTGTTGTGTACAAATTCTTTGGATGACACAAACACTTGTAGACTATGATATTTACTCCAATGGCATCTCTATCAAATGTGACAATACTAGCTCTATTAATCTTACTAGAAACCCTATTTGTCACTCCCGTACAAAATACATTGAGATTTGACTCCACTTTTTGCTTGATCATCAACTAAAAGGATACATCAATCTTGAACTTTTTGACACTTAGCATCAATTTGCTGATATCTTTACCAAATCTCTTACCAAAGATCACTTTTGCTTCATTTATCGGGAAATTAGCCTTCTGGAAAAATCTTTTTAAATTTTAAAAAAATTCTCTAGACGTTCCGACGGACGTCCGTAGAATTCCTTCGATTTTTCCTTCTCTAAGTTATCAGCCACTAACCGATTCAGTTCAATCCAACTTTATTAAAATTATCCTTTTCTGTCATTCGGGTCATTTGCTGGCTATCTGCGGATAACCGACGGATCATCCTTCTGTCAGGATCTGGCACAAATTTGACCGGATATTACCTTTCCTCTTCTCCAAAATACCTTTTTCCTTTCCCAAAACCTCCCTAACTCCTCATATCCCCTCCTCATTAAATACTCAACCATCACATTCAATCCTCCCTCCCTCTCTTTAAAAACCACCACAACTCTCTCTCTCTCTCTCTCTCTCTCTCTCTCTCTTTCTCTCTCTCTCTCTCTCTCTCTCTTTCTCTCTCTCTCTTCACTTCCAACCTCTCATCTCACACACCAACCCTCTCTCCGACCGGCCGGCCGCCCCAGTCTGCCCAAGTCCGACCACCGTTCAAGACCACCACCATGTCTTCCAAACGCTCTCGCCATGCCGCCTCCTCTTCCTCCTCCCAAGCCCCTCCTCTTGCCATTATGTTTATCCACACTGCCACCGTCCATGGCTATAACCCAACCATCTTTCGCTCCGCCCAACAATTCTGAGACTGGTTCACTATTTTCCACAAACTCCCAATTTGCACCAACAAGCCCATTTCTTTTCTCTATTTTCCAAACCATCGAGAGATTTTTTAAAATATAGGTCTTATGGATCTTCTGGAGAGGTAGGTCGATGTATATCACGCGGCTATCCAGATGTTCTACTGTAACCAAGTTGCCAGTGTCGATGGTCCAAAGTTTGAGACAAAAGTGGGCGGGGTGAAGTTCACCATCAATGCCGCATCCCTGGCCAACATTCTTGGCATTTCGGAGCATCCCAACCTTCGTCCGCTTCCCTGCCCCAAAGACTCCATCAAGCTCTCCTCGGAATACACTTTTGAGGAATTCATATTTTGCTTCTGCGATCGTCCCACATCTCTCAAACCTGATGACAAGGATTTTAGTACCTTCTACCATGATCGCCATTGCATCCTCTGCCACTCCATCACCCCCAAGTCTGGCAATATGGACAACCTCATCACTGAGGAACTTATTGCCATGTACTACCTCTTCGCTTGCCAACATCCTCCCTAGCCAAGACGATTGTTTACTCAAAGATCTGGATCCAAGAAGCCAACCATCAGTCTCTCCTCTTCGACATGTATATCACTATGATCTTAGAAGAAAACTGGGTCGATCTCACCAATTGTCCTAAGGGTCAATAGCCAACTCTTCTTGCAAACCACGACCCCTCCACTCACTACACTAAAACAGTCATTTCGTCACGACTATAAGTGTTAGAAAAAAATTCCTAATGCTTTTTTACCGTTGTTTATACGGTGTGGAAAATTTTCCTAACAGTAAAAAAAACATTGGTAAATTTAATTTCCTAACAATAAAAAAGTGTTGGTAAATTTAATTTCCTAACAGTAAAAAAACGTTGGTAAATTTTATTTCCTAACAATAAAAAAAATGTTAGAAAATTAGCTTTCATAATGGTAAAAAAATGTTGGTGATCTAAAATTTGTAACAACGAAAAACCGTTAAGAAATTTAACATAATCGATGGAATTCCCAACACTATTTTACAGTTACAAAAAAAGAATTTATTTATTAAAAAAATCGGTGGCCATATTGCGCCTGAGCTTTCAGGCCTCAATTATCAACAAATATTCATTATGAGATAATTTACACAAAGTCAATTCTTACCAAACACATTAAAAATTAATATACAATACAATTACTTACATTTATAACTAAACATAATCACATTTACAATATTCCCAATATAATTGCGACAACATAATTATGAGAATACAATATTAATTATCAAACTCTCCTCCAGAGTAAAAAAAAAATTAAACAACTGCCTTGACGAATAAAGTTTTTCAATTGTCGCGAGGACCAATGAATGAGAAGAATACCCTTGGGAGTTAGAACACCAATTCTAGTCCACCTTGCTCTCTGGTTTCTTGAGAAAGTCTACTACTTCCATGAAATCAACCTTTACTTCTTTCATTCCACCCATATCTTCAAGTGTTGGGTACAATTTGGAGTAGAAATACAGAACATGATTACTGCTATATGCGATAGTAAATCCAGTGTTACCGGACAACTAAAACTATATCCTGAAGTAGTCATGGCACAAAAAGTGTATCAAAAAAAATGTAATGATTGACAATAATGGGTACAACAAACATACTATTCTTTAGACGACCATCTCTTCACGATTGCTCCGATCCCTACACCATTTATGTTGGCCCATTGTTCATGGTCAAACTTGATTTTAATAATTGATCAAACTCTGTCTCGATATAAATGCGATTCAATTCAGATGTTTACTAACGACGTTTTGGACACTGATCAAAGATGAATATCTACTCCGTTCAAGATCGAAGCTGTTTGCCACTCAGAATGTATTTCCTTCAAAGCAATGTAATTTTTTATTTTATCGAGTCGAGGAATACATTGTACACCAAGTCGTACTGGCAAATAGGCTATCCGAAAATGTTTTTCAAAACTGATCTATCTTTTCAAAATGACCTATGTTTTTGAAAAACATCTATTTTAAAAAAAAGCTTCTGAAGGACTTTTTTAAAAAAACCAAAATTATTTTTCACAAAATCAACTGACCAAACCCTGACAGAACTCGGCCAGAGTTCGGCCAAGTTGAACATTATGTGAACGTTTGATTTTGAACTTGGTCTCACTTCAGTTGCGGTTTATTACAAAGAGTTTTGTCCGAATTCTGCCCGAATTCTGTCAGAGTTCTGCCTTTGGAAAAACTATAAATAGAGAAGGATTTCGATCATTTTAAATCATGAATTCATTTTCAATCTCTTCTCTTGTAAAGTTTACATTTCTTCCAAAGAGTTCTAAAAAGCTTCCATTTTTAAATCCCAAGCCAGTTACAATCCTCTAGTCGATTTGCCAGTGCGGTGTGGTCTAAAAGTTTCAGAGCGATTGTAATCAGAGGCTTGATTAAAGATTGACTCTTCACAATTGAAGTTGGTCGAGTTCTTCGTATCAAAGCTCGCGTCTGTAGAAGTTGCAAGGACTTCGTATGAAAACTTGTGGGATTTTCCAATAGTGGATTCAACTGGAAGCTAGAGTTCTTCCGACTGGACTAGTCCTCACAAGAGGGAAACCAGTATAAATCTCGGTGTTTTCGTTTGCGTTCTGATCACCCTTTTAATACTGTCATTTATTTTGCGATTATAATTATATCTGTGATCTAACTGCTAACAAGTTTTTTAATTAGCAATATTTTGCTGCCTACTCTATTCACCCCCCTCTAGAGTATTCTGCTTTACGATTTTGTTCCTACAATTGGTATCAGAGCGGGTTATACAGGTAAAAGCAAGGTAAAATTGCAGTTATATTCAATTATTATATATATATCACAGCATTACACATAGCAACTGTGAAATTCACAAGTGAAGGCCAAGCCACAAACAGACCTCCACTGTTTGACGGCACAAACTACACTTATTGGAAAACACGTATGAGTTTCTTCCTGAAATCTCTTGATTTTGACTTATGGTCTGTAGTTTTGATGGCTATAAAAAGCCCTCTCGTATTAATGTTGATGGAGTTTTTGTTGAAAAACCCCATGACAAATATACAGAGGATGAAAAGAAAAAGGCCAGTCTTGACGCACGTGCTATTAACGCTTTATTTTGTGCTTTAGACAGAACTAAATTCAACAAGGTATCTACTTGCACAACATCAAATGAAGTGAGGAAGCTTCTCGAAGTAACCCACGAAGGAACAACACAAGTCAAGGAGTCAAAGATCAGCAGACTGACTCACGAGTACGAGGCATTCAAAATGAAGCCAAGTGAATCAGTCACTCAGATATTTATAAGATTCTTGGATATTGTAAATCCTTTGTCTTTACTAGGCAAGGATTACAGTAACCATGAGAAGATTCGTAAACTTCTACGAGCTCTCACAAAAACTGGATTCCAAAGGCTACAACAATCATTGAAGGGAACGACCTCTTAACAATGTCTTTGAAAACACTCATGGGTAAGCTACTCACTCACGAGTTAGAACTTCAAGACTTTGAAGATGCTACACCAAAAGAGAAGTTAGAGAAGTCGATCGCTCTCAAGGCTCAACATAGAAGAACTATCGAAGATGACTCTGATGACAGCAACTCCGACTCTGAAGATCAAGCTCTTCTGGTAAGAAAATTCAAGAAGTTCATGAGATTTAACAGGAGAACAAAAGATAGCAACAACAACAACAATGAGGAAGATCCTATTTGTTACAGATGCAAGAAGACAGGACACATGAAGAAAGATTATCCAATAGCATCATCATCAAAGAAAAGCAGCAAATATGACAAAGGCTACCTGAAGAAATCTACATCAAGGAAGTACGCCAACACAAGCATATGGCATGAAAGTGAAGCCAGCGACTCAGAAGACGAACAATCAGATGACGCTGTAAATGTATGCTTGATGACTTGCGATCAGGTAATCACTAATCCTCTCTTTGATCCTTATGATGATTTCACCTTTGAGCAACTAGGAGAGGCTTTCAGTGACCTGTTAAATGATTACAGAAAACTACGTAGTAAATATAAAACCTCTAAGAAGGTACTCAAATAGTACAAAGGTGAAATAGGAAGACTTACCGACCAACTAGATCATGTTAGAAATAATGACTCTTCAAATTAGTCTGGTGAGCTTTCATCTATTAAGTTGTTGTTACACGAGACTATTAAGCTATCCGAAGAAAAAGACCAAACTATCATCCAGTTAAAGGAAGACCTATCTAAGGAGAGAAAGAGTCTCCAGTGTGCACAAATCAGAATTGAAACACTTACATCTGACTATACTAGATTATATGACACTTCCAAAAAGTTGGAAATTAGTTTAGGAAAATGGCCTGAAGTTGCTGCTTCCTATTCTAACACGTGTCAATTACCGAATCATTGGAACACGCCCAACACTGTCAGATCAAACCATGCCAAAACTATGCCCAAGAAGACTAATAGGCATGCATTTTTCTATACTAGAAAATCAAAACCTACCAATCATGCACCTCACACAACTTTCAACACTCAACATGCAAAATGCCATTATTGTGGCCTCATTGGTCATATATCTTCTGCATGTAGAATCAGAAAGTTAGTAGATTTAAATATTTATGCATGGATACCAAAAACTAACCAGTCAAGACCCTACAAGAAATGGGTACCATGAGTTTTATCTACAAATTTTTTTGTAGGTGGGACGTCCTTCACATGCTATGAGCAAATGGATCCTCGACAGCGGTTGCTCACGGCACATGACCGGTGATGCTTCATTATTCACAACACTGTCGAAGAAGAATAAAGAAGTATATGTCTCCTTCGATAATAATTTAAGAGGGTACATAATCGGTATCGGTGACATTGGTAAGGCTCCCTATCCTGTGATTAAAGATGTCTGTTTAGTTACCGAGGTAAAACATAATCTGCTCAGCATAAGTCATTTACCTGATCATGGTTATGGTATTAACTTTGTCAAAGAAAAATGTACTATAGTTGATAGTTCAACTGGTAGTACTATCTTTGAAGGTATTAGGGAATACAACATATATGTTTTCTATTTGTTGGAAGATGCTAACAAAGCAGGTAGATGTTTGATGGCCAAAAGCATTGGGAGTCAACTATGGCATATGAGACTCGGTCATGCAAACATGGATATAATTTCTAGACTATCTACAAAGAAGTTGGTACGCGGCTTACCGGACATATCTTTCAAAAAGGATACGGTATGTAGTGAATGTGAAAAGAACAAAGCTACCAAATCCGCATTTAAATCCAAGAACGCTGTAAGTACCACTAGACCTCTACAATTATTGCATATGGACTTATTTGGACCAAGTAGAATTGCTAGCCTAGGTGGTAAGTTATATGCATTTGTCATTGTAGATGATTTATATAGATATACATGGGTTTATTTTCTTGCACGCAAGAACGATGCATTATCAGAATTTGTCATCTTTTGCAAGAAAGTACAGAATGAAAAAGGATTCATGATTACTCGTATTCGTAGTGATCATGGCAGCGAATTTGAGAGTGCAAAATTCAAGCAATTTTGTGACACACACACACGGTTATTTGCATAAATTTTCTTGCCCTAGGACTCCTCAACGAAATAGAGTTGTGGAACGTAAGAACAGAACTCTATCTGAAATGGCTAGAGTAATGTTAAACCAATTTAGTCTACCTAGATACTTTTGGGCTGAAGCTTTCAATACAGCGTGCTATATTCTCAATAGGGTTCTAATTCGACCTATATCGAAGAAGACTCCCTATGAACTATGGTTTGATAGAACACCCAATGTTTCATATTTCAAGATTTTTGGTTGTAAATGCTTTATTCATAATACTAAAGA
This sequence comes from Iris pallida, assembly GCA_029216955.1. NCBI lineage: Eukaryota > Viridiplantae > Streptophyta > Magnoliopsida > Asparagales > Iridaceae > Iris > Iris pallida. The sequence continues at coordinate 15,548,506 of JANAVB010040817.1, read as the reverse complement.
CAATCTGAGTAAATTTGATAAAAAGGCCGATGCAGGTATATTTTTAGGTTATGCAGCAAAAAGCAAAGGATACAGAGTCTTCAAAAAAAGAACCATGATCATCGAAGAATCAATTAATGTCAAGTTTGATGAGTTAAATCAATACTTAGACGATGACGACAATGAAGACATGATCACACCAAGTACAACTACTGCAAAACCTTCACACTAAGCACCAGCTGAGTCTTCAAGCAAAGAAGCAGGAACCAGCAATCCTTAGGCTACACCAAAGGAGATGAGATTCTTGGCTGATCAACCAAAGGACTTGGTAATTGGCGAAATTACCATGGGTGTAAGTACTCGTTCCTCTAATAAAGATATAGCTTCTTGTGTTGCTTTTGTTTCGCAATTTGAACCTAAAAATATTGAAGAAGCATGTAGTGATAATTTTTGGTTAGATGCTATGCAAGAGGAATTAAACCAATTCGAATGGAATCAAGTTTGGAAACTTGTTCCCAAGCCTATTGATCATCCGGTCATTGGCACCCGATGGGTATTCTGAAACAAACTGAACGAGAATGGTTTAGTGACTCTAATAAGGCTCGACTCGTAGCTCAAGGATACAATCAAGAAGAAGGTATCGACTACGATGAGACTTATGTCCCAGTTGCGAGATTAGAATCCATTCGCATGTTATGTGTATTTGCATGTTTTCATAATTTTAAGTTATTTCAAATGGATGTCAAAAGTGCATTTTTGAATGGTTTTATAAAAGAAGAAGTTTATGTAGCTCAACCTCCTGGTATTACTGATTTTAAATATCCTGAATATGTTTTCAAGTTAAAGAAAGCCTTATACGGTTTGAAACAAGCCCCATGTGCTTCGTACGATCGTCTAAGCTCTTTTCTACTTGATAACAGTTTTTCAAAGGAAAAGGTTGACACTACATTGTTTATAAAATCTTTGAATAACAACATTCTTTTGATTCCTATGTAGATGATATTATTTTTGGATCTACTAATGAATCTCTTTGTCAAGAATTTTCAAAGTGTATACAGAATGAGTTTGAGATGAGCATGATGGGAGAGCTGAAATTCTTTCTCGGACTGCAAATCAAACAAACCAACAATGGGACGTTCATAAATCAAGCAAAGTAGACAAAATATCTATTAAAGAAGTTCGACCTGAAAGCAGTCAAGCCACATAGCACTCCAATGGCGACTTCAACCAAGCTTGATACTGATAAAAAAGGCAAGTCCGTCGACATACGTAAGTATCGAGGTATGATCGATAACTTACTGTATTTAACTGCTAGTCGAACAGACATTATGTTCAGTGTTTGCTTGTGTGCACGTGTTCAAGCCAATCGTAAGGAATCACATCTGTGCGCAGTTAAGCGTATCTTCCGATACCTTAAAGGCACTTCTTCTGTCGGCTTATGGTATCTCAAAACCATGTCATTTGACCTAACCGGTTATTCTGATGCTGATTTTGCCGGATGCAAAGTAGATAGAAAAACCACTAGCGATACATGTCATTTCCTAGGAAAAGTTCTAGTCTCTTGGTTTAGCAAAAAATAAAATTCGGTCGCATTATCAACAACCGAGGCTGAGTATATCACCTCAGGACGTTGTTGTGCACAAATTTTATGGATGAAGCAAACTTTAGAAGACTATGGATTGCATTTTTCATACATACCCATTTTCTGTGACAACACTAGTTCTAATAATTTGACTAAGAATCCAGTATGTCACTCTCGTACTAAACATATCGAGATTCGACATCACTTTCTTAGAGATTATCAACAAAATGGAGAAATAGACCTTGTATACATAGACACACAGAATCAATTAGTTGATATACTCACAAAACCTCTAGCGGAAGATCGTTTCAATTATTTACGTCGAGAATTAGAAATTTTAGATGTCAATAATATTAATTAATTTTGTTTTATTAATTAATTTATTCAATACTCATTAACTATTTTCGAGACAAGCCTAAAAGGAGTCTGGTTGTCACCACGACTACGGTCGAAGCGAAGTGGTATTTAAGAGTTCTCCGGTGAACCTCCGTTAGCTGGGACAGTACTCCTACAGCTAATCTGAGACAGATGTTGAGTAAATAATATTAATTTAAAAAATAATATTAATAGTATTATTTGAAATTTAAAATTACTAAACTCTGAATTAAACATTTGAAACGAATTGATAAAAAAGATGTGGCCCCACAAAAAAATTTTTATAGCCAGGCAACCCTTGGCGAATTCGGCCTGAGTTCGGTCCGAATTCGGCCAGAGTTCTGCTAGGTATATATATGTACCAGTCAGCACCTGAGGCCCCCTCTTCTTCATTCTTTCAAACCTCATCAAAACAGCAGCAGCCGTGCCCCGAAAACCCTAGCTCTTCTCCACCTTCCTTCTTCCAATCCACGTGGAGATCTTCGTCCAAAATTTGGATTCGTGCGGAGAATCTCGTTCTCTACAGCATACCTGATTCTCAGAAGGTATAATTTCTTTTCTCCTCCATTTTCAAATTATTAGGCTTTCTAGTTTTTGGGATATAATGCCTAAGGGATTCAATCCTTTCAAGAGGAAGAAGACAAATGCCAGTGAAAAGGCATCGTCTTCTGATCCGCATACGTATTCCCTCTTTTCTCCGGTCCAATCGGATGACGGTGCATCGAACGAGTTTATTTCAAAACTCTCGACCAGGCCCTACTTTGGTATGCCGATTTCATTATACGTACTATTTGTACCGGATCTACGATCAAATGGACTTTCTTTCCTGACCACTGTCCTTACTTTGAGGCATTAGGGTTACATCATTTTGTTACTTTGAAATTTCCTATAGCTACTAATGCCATTAGATTATTTTACTGTAATTTCGTGTTAGACACTTTTACCTCGAGAACTCGTGTCGGCGGGATAGATATCGAGTTCAATGATGAATCGCTAGCAAAAATCTTTGGTCTTCCAAACGAAGGTGCACCGCTCGATGACATCACTGACTTCGATTTCCCCAATGGTACGACTCTCGTTAGTTTCAATAATGAGCTTTATGTGCCCGCACGTGCTCATCCTAGAAAGTTCAAGGCCAATAACTTGAACTTGTTTAACTATGAATTACATTGCATCATCTATTCAACTCTACTTCCAAAATCTACTTCAAAAGATGATGTCACTACACTTGAGCTTTCTGCTTTATATCACATTCTTAAGGGGATTCCTTTTTCTGCCCCTAAGACTATCATTCAGATGATGGGTAGATGTCGCGGTAGAAGATCGCAACCTCTATTATGCGATGATCATCCCATGCATCTTTCAGAGATTCGATATTGACTTATCCACTTGTGCTCTGGACCCTGAGCCCAAGTTCCTCAAACTCTCTCGTCGCAGCATTGCCACTGTTTCTCCACCTACTGTACCTACTCCTCCTGCACCTACTCCCACAGCACCTGGTCCTCCTCAGTCTTACCTTTGAGGGTATTCACCAGCATCTATCAGATTTGCATTTATTTTATATTGACACTTCCAGAGAACATGAGTTTCGTGACATGACTCGGTTCCAGGCTATTGCCACCTCCTTCGTCGATCTGCGATTTGCACAGACGGGTAACTCTGCTAGCTCTCTACCTCGAGACCCTTCTGTTTCTAGCTACCGCATTGATGATGACGCGGTCCACTCTCTGTTCCAGCCAGGGAATGCATACGAATGGTATCGTACTTCTGGTGCCACTCCTCATACTTCTGGAGCCGGCACTTTTGGAGCTGGTCCTTCTGGACATGCTGGCGCTGCAGCCGATGATGATGAGGATGAGGATGATGATTTCTGAGATGGTACTGTTTGAGACTGTCTATTTTGTCTTATGTTTACTTGGAAATGCTCCGACATTCTAAGATACTATCAGTACACTTTATTTTTGGATATGATTTGTGACTCTTCATAAACATGTTTTTATGCCTCAGTTTGACATATGTTTTACTTTAGTTTATTATTCAGCTTAGCATTTTATTTGTTTCAGCTTTATAGCATTATCTTTCTTTATGCTTCATATAAACTGCCTGTGACAAATACCATGCATGTGTTGTTTATATCATTTCAGTTTATCTTATTTTTCTATAAATGTTTATACCATGCATGTGATGAATGTTTTTATATTTTGTATTTCTTCACTGATTGTTACTTATGCATTTATTGCGGGTGAGCTTTATCTTTGCAAGTATTTTGCTAAGTGACAACGGGGGAGAAATAAGATCTAACATCTTCATGAGTACAGGAATATAGGTTATGAACAATTTTTTTTATTTTATCTCTCGGTACTTTCGATACACTTTTGAACTGATCAAAATCAAGATATTATATCGGTCAAAGTTTGTCAATTATCAAAATGGGAAAGATTGTTGGCCCATTGGTCATGGTCAAACCTGATTTTAATAATTGATCAAACTCTGTCTCGATATAAATGCGAGTCAATTCAGATGTTTACTAACGACGTTTTGGACACTGATCAAAGATGGATATCTACTTCATTCAAGACCGAAGCTATTTGTCACTCAGAATGTATTTCCTTCAAAGCAATGTAATTTTTTATTTTATTGAGTCTAGGAATACATTGTACACCAAATCGTACTGGCAAATAGGCTATCTGAAAACGTTTTTCAAAACTGACGTATCTTTTCAAAATGACCTATATTTTTGAAAACTATCTATTTTTACAAAAACTTCTGAAGGACTTTTTTCAAAAAAAACCAAAATTATTTTTCACAAAATCAACTGACCAAACCCTGACAGAACTCGGCCAGAGTTCAGCCAAGTTAAACGTTATGTGAATGTTTGATTTTAAACTTGGTCTCCCTTCAGTTGCGGTTTGTTACAAAGAGTTCTGTCCGAATTCTGTCAGAATTCTGTCAGAGTTCTGCCTTTGGAAAAACTATAAATAGAGAAGGATTTCGATAATTTCAAATCACAAATTCACTTTCAATCTCTTTTCTTCTAAAGCTTACATTTCTTCCAAAAAGTTCTAAAAAGCTTCCATTTTCAAATTCCAAGCCAATTACAATCATCCAGTCGACTTGCCAGTGTGGTATGGTCGAGAAGTTTCAGAGCGATTGTAATCAGAGGCTTGATTGAAGATTGACTCTTCATAATTGAAGTTGGTCGAGTTCTTCGTATCAAAGCTCGCGTCTGTAGAAGTTGCAAAGACTTCGTATGAAAACTTGCGAGATTTTCCAATAGTGGATTCAACTGGAAGCTAGAATTCTTCCGACTGGACTAGTCCTCACAAGAGAAAAACAAATATAAATCTCGGTGTTTGCGTTTGCCTTCTGATCACTCTTTTATTACTGTCATTTATTTTGTGATTATAATTATATCTGTGATGTAACTGCTAACGAGTTTTTAATTAGCAATATTCCACTGCCTACTCTATTCAACCCCCCTCTAGAGTATTCTGCTTTACGATTTCGTTCCTACAATTTACACACCATCAAACTTTTCCAAAATAAATAAATACCAAATAGAGGGAAAAAATCAAGACGAGGCACACAGCTCGACCAGTAAGGTCATGATATTCATGTTGTTGCCTTGTGAGTCCAAAACCTGACAATTTGTTGGTATATGAAGCAGAATTAAGAAGTGAGTTGAAATCTTGAAATCAAGAAAAAGATAGCGGGGTTTGCGGTATCAGTCAATAATGATACGTAATGTCCAATATATCATCTGATACTACTATATGGCATAACATCCATTCTGTCTAAAGATTTTAGAAAATAAATTTGTTCTACATAGGTAAGTTCCTTTCTATAACAGATATACCATAAAAAATAAGGCCAACTATTTAAACGAAGTAACTTAACATTATGTAGTCAAATTCTTTCTAATTTCAACTAAACGCCAAAAATGGCTACTAGCTATGCAGACTTAATAAACAAAATTTGCAGAATAACAAGCTATAGGCTGTCACTTTATATGTATGTTCCCCAATATTAACAAAAATCTCGTTTTGGATAAGATAGATGAAAGAGGAATATATGCAAAATCAAGAAGTCTTGGGATATAACAAATTTTCATCCATCCTCTGGCATGAAAATCAGTTTTTAAAAATAGACATGCTTCTAGTTTTCGTGTGACTTTGGCTTGGAATAGACCGACTACTTTTTGTAGTTATACTAGGAAGTTCAGGGTCACATAAAACTCGAAAATGCAGCCCTCCCCAGATCTAAACCTAAGTCAATGGTTGAGAAGAACTTAGAATAAAGCCTTACCAATAAGTATCTCCCTGAGTGATTGACATAGTTAATTACTTCAAATGAGATTAAATGTGGATAGATTATTGGGATCAATTATCATATAAGGAAGGATTTTATGGTTTTGGCTTTAACATACAAACTAAAAAAAATAGACCTCTTGTTGTTCCTCGGTTACCATTGATAGCCCTAATTTCAACACCCCGATGGTCTACATTCTTGGCCAGGAAACACAGCTCATAGAAGCACTCACATCAACCAAGAAATTTGACATGAAAAGAAACCTACTACATTGGTCCAGCATTAAACCTCATGTAGCCTGGGAGAAATGAAGAAATATATAAAATAGAACCAATTAGCCATGCTTACTTCTATGCCCTAGTCTTGCTTATATAACTGTGCGTGGAATTCGTAGTACTATTGATTACTATAATACATTGATTTCTAACAATGGTAACAATTTACAGAGAAGTCCTTATTTTGAAGCCATCCCTCAAATAATTTGACTCCTTTTCTTTCATGTCAGTTGCTCCTTTCACTTTTTATATGTATCTAAGAAAAGTATACAACATGCTTAAACAATAAGCTGCTTGGTTAGAACTATGTCATTGCTATCAACCATAAGGTCCAAACATTTCATTTAGTCACAAGAATTAAAGATGTCATTTTTGTTTGAAGTACATGTCACTATGTCAATGTTATAGATTAACCTATTCTCATTTGCTAGCTTCTAGTTTAGTAAAAAGAAACGTACCAATACGAGCCTCTCTTAAAAATAAAGTATATACAACATAATTTTAAGAGCTAAATGTATATAACATGTTTTGGGAACTCTTGCAACATAGTCATTACACATTAATGTTTTCAACTCAAATATATATAGTCTAATATATGCAATTTATCCTTTTTGTACTAAGCAACAAAGTTATCACTTTCATGCTGAAGATCTTGTAAATAATATGATGGCCATAATGCCTCTGCTACCATAATTTGATACAAAACAAAGTAATGCCACATTTGTAGACACTATAACAAGGTTACTGAACCTGACAAATTGTGTACCACAATACTCAAGGAATATATTCAGCAGCGCCATCATGGCTCGATTCCAACTAACGATTAAATAGACATCAGCTGAAGTTAACTTAAAATGCTTGACAATTGGAAATCAATCCTCATGATTCAGTATAGATATTAGGCAACATGTCAAATTTGTATCAGTGAAGTAGGGACTCAACCAGGATAGTCTTTGTTGACGTAGCCAGGCAACCAAACAAAGCAGCACAAAATCCAAATATATTGAAGCTAAGCTCTATCATAGAGGTTAGAAGAATTCCTCCAACAAGAGATACCAGAGATGACCATATGCGCTAGTTAATGATTTATAAAGAATGATAACAAAAGCTTACTCACATTTTATGGTGATCGTGTGGCTAGACAAGGCCAATTTGCACGCTCTAAAAGATCTGCACGAACTATTTCAGAACTTAATCTCTTATCCACCTGACAGAAAGAAAAAATGGCAACAACAAAATTCCAAACACTAAAAGTAGCACTACAACAAAAAGACCTATTAATGACGCTTGATAAGTGGATTTCATGACGGCTGACAAAGAAGCGTCATCAAAGTTCGAAATACCTTTTTTTCTATGACTGTTTCGGCTAATTCTAGGCTTTTTATAACGTTTATAAAAAAATGTTATTAATAGTTTAGAGCGGTGGCAAACTTGTAATTAATAAACTTCCAACAAAATCCTTCAAACACCCGATCTTTTTCAGAGCTTCCCTCCTCCCCCTCTTCCCTCCTCTTCCTGAACCCTAAAATTTTCCAAAGCCCGTTCAGTTTCTTGCTTATTTCCATCTCCCTGAACCCTAAAATTTTCCTAAACTCTAATCTTCTCCTTCTCCTCTTCTTTCAACCTCCTAAATCGAAGAGAAAGAGAACCCCTAAATCGAAAATTACAGAGAGGGAAGGAAATGGAAGGACGGAAGTGCGTACTGTGGCGACGGCTACGGCAGAGGAGTGCCAGTGCGGAGGTGGCAGTCTGGGCGGCGCCAGTGCCCACTCGTGGCGGTGTAGCATAAGTTATACCGGCATCTTGAGAAGGGCATCCTCCAGCATAGGCATTTTCCTGCCCCGACATGCCGGAACCCTAAGTGATCGCAAAATGAAACCAATCGCCCCAAGAAAAATTTGGGGGTGCCTCGGGAAGAAGGTAATGGTGATCGATCCATCCCTGATCGTCTCTAAATCTGCTTTGTTCTGCTCGCTAGATGATTTATGCGTCATTTTGATCTATTTATATGGTCTGTGTCGGATCTATCTTGCTCGGACACGACATGACACATGTTTTTGGCATGTCACATTGTGTTTTAGAGTGATTATATGAACGAGACAGGGGCACGGACACACCAGATTCTTGGGGTTTTCGTGTGTTTCCTCTAGGCTTGATTCGATGTAATGCATGGTGAAATATTCGATGAGCTTGATTTTGTAGAAATAATCCTTATTGCTTGAATGAGGTGAGGATAATATTTGGCAAATTTGATGTAGTAATTTTTAATGCCATTGAGCATTACATGAATTAGTCCTAAATACTTGTATGGGACATGCGGTGGGGCTGTAATGTACAAAAATTAGTCTTTTTGTCGATCTTTATACAAATATACATGTAAGGTTTATATTAGACTATATTGCCCTCTTTGAAGTTTGACATAGTCTTGACAATCCTGGATCTGATAATCGGAAGGATAGATTGATAGAGATCAAATGATGCTGTGCAGTTTGTAATTTCTTGGATGGTATGATCTATCTGATTCTGCAACTAATTTTTCTTCAGTGGTCTGCCAAATTCACCTGAAACTTAAAGAGCAGTAAAGTGTGTTCTCAGTAGTGTCCAGGTAGTTAAAGTTTAGTATCTTGTAATTCTCATCCTTTGATTGTGAAATTGCACTTCATTTACTATTATTTCTTTGAATTTTAACTATGTGAGGTTTATTTTCCTTGTTGTCTTTTCCTCATATCATTACACTTTATTTAATTTCTCTCATTTCTTATTATAATCTTTTATTTTATGATAATCATTTAGTTTCTGTAGTTGAAACTACACTATGCTTCTCATTGCTTTTTCAACCTTCTGTTATCATAATCCTTATGAATCAACAACTGATTTATCTTTTACTTTTAGGGGTTACAAGCGGTTTTACATGAGACCGTTATTAGAAACATCAGACTATCTCAAGGATGAATGCTTGGTTATGGACTTGACAATTGTTGTTGTTAGAACTCGTGTGGAAACACCTACCATTTTGGTGCCACCTCCTGATATGGGTGATTGTCTTGAAGGCCTTCTAAAATCTGGCATGAATTCTGATATTGTTTTTGAAGTTGGTGATGAGACTTCCAGGGCACACAAGCTGATAGTTGATGTCCGTTCGCCAGTGTTCAAAGCACAATTCTATGGGCTTATTGGAAATCCAGACAAGGAAAATATTGTGGTTAAAGATGTACAGCCTCTTATTTTCAAGGTAATTATTTAATGCAACTTATGATTTATCAGTGATTCTTCATATGCACATTGTACAGTTCATCGGGGTCCATTAAAGACCAGTGATCATGTTAATGAACTCGTTCATAATTTTTTCATCTACATTTTAAAGTCTTCATGCTAATGTAATAAACGGTAAATACTTTAGTACAATCTCTTGCAATGTCGAAAGAATTAAACAATTAGCCTTATCCTAGTTGGAGCATTGTTAAAACAATTAGCCTTATCCTTGTTTTCATATTATCATGTTATTTTTAAAAAAATTAACATCTGAGTTATTGTTAGAAGATCGAGCTTGAAGAAGTTAAACATCTTTTGGTACTTTTAGGTTTGTTTTTTGGATATAAGTCAGTCACTAATGAGTATGATCTCATTATCTACTACTCAATACTTGAAGCTATTGGGGAAGTTAACGATGAACCTTCAAATTCAGTTTGTTAAGGACCTGGTATGATTTTCCTCTTCATGGTGTTAATTTATGTTATTAATTTGTCAATAAGCTGTTCTTACCTAGTAACATTGGCTTTCTCTGTCTTTTCCTACCCTGAAACATCACTTAGAAGCTTGTTTTCATGATTTAATTAATAGCAACTTGTGTGCACTTATTGCAATCAAGGTATTATATAGTTTTCCTCATATATCCTCCACTTCTTATTTTATTTTTGCACAAAACAAAAAATTACAATCTTTCCTGGACTCTTATTTGTCAAACTGATTTGCACTTCTTATTATATTTTCTGTATCACCGGAAACAAACATGCTAATACTCCTGTTCTTTGTTGTCCATTTGAACAGCCCTGAATGTATCGAGTCTTTCTGTTCTGACGTGGAAGTGGATCATACAGATGTCAGGATACTAATGCTTGCCTGGTATTATGTTTTTTAACTTAAAAGTCTATAGAATTTCATTGAAGGATATTATCTTCTTCTGAGTTATTTACATTTCGCTGGAATTGACTTGATCAGGAAGATGAAAGCTGAAAAACAAGGATACTTTAACCTGGTGTCTCTATTTAAAAAGCGATGCATGTTTTGTTTATGGTATTTTCAGGAATTACACTTTTTTTTTCACTACTTTTCATAGTTTAATAATATTTAAAATTTCTTGATTTTATCCTATGTGTTCAACATTATGGCAGGAAGAATGGCGTAGAGGCCTCAAAGCACTACGGGCCGATACTATCAGCAAACTCAAGAAGGCACTACCAGAATTGGAGAAAGAGGTTGGATGGAGACTTTTGATTATGTATTCAATTTAGGCTTATTTCTACACCTTAGCATTTTGTTGCACTTTGTTCTCAATTGTGAGGGAACCACTACTGTATGTTTTACTGTTGTAAATATATATATGTATTTGGATATTCAATGTAATGAAGATGTTGATATATACTCTATTTTGAGAAATATAATAAAGATGGTGATATATAATGTTAAGTTTTTGGAATGTAATATATACTATGCAGTATAGAGCATTATAAATATGCTAATTTGAATAGTATAAAGTGTTATAAATGTGCTGCATTGAGCCTATACATATTATCTATTCATAACGTTTTAAAATTGTTCTGAATTGTGCACTATATATTAACTATTCATAACGCTTTTATATAAACTATTCATGACAGTTTCTTTATGACGCTTTTAAAAAACATTTATAACACCCGTTTTCATAACGGTTGCTTTGAAAAAAAAAAGCGTAATGGTATGTCATTGATGACGCTTTTAGCCGTCATTAAAAGGGTTTTTTGTTGTAGTGTAGAAATATGTGCAACAGAAAAAGCCAACAACTTTATAGGATATGATAAACACCATAAGCTTCTAGGAAAAGATGATAATCAACAACATATAGGTGAAAGCCACTTGAAATTTGGAACATATAAAAAAATTAGATTGACAGATTCATGCACAAGTGTCTAAGATATTAAAAAAAAGAAATGGCTTGGATGTTTCAGTAAGCAAGTAAGTCAAGGAAGCAAAAATTCCATGTTCAAAGCTTGCTCCAACTGAAAAAATTCCTGCCGTCAAATATTGATATACTAACTACAAAGCCGCATATTATCTAAAATATATGGAACTGGATATACTCTCATCTTAAAAATGTAAATCCACATGTAGTTAGACAAACAATATCTTAAGAAGAATAAAAACATTACAAAATGTTAAAATTAACAAGTATAACCCTAATTTCCTATACTCAGTGAATCTAAGTCTACTAATGTTTGTTAAGGAACCATATAAAGAGATGATCGGTCAACAATCACTCATAAAGAATTATCAATCATTAAAGAAGAGTAAACAGAGCTTCATAAACATATTATAGAGTATGACAGAAAAATAGATCTACTTTAAGAAGAAGTGATAAAACACAACGATTCACTTGATGATATAGACTACTATACCAGAGTTGTCGGGAGAACCTCTAAAGCAGAAACATAGCTATAAATAATAACTCAACTTTTAGGTAGCTAAATTAAATAATCTCTACCTTGATTCTTAAGCATAGCTTGTGAAACTTCACTGAGATTAAGAATCAAGATATTTACCATATCACATTATGCCAAAACGAAGAATGATTACATGAAAGAATATATTCACATATATTGTAAATTGTGATATTTCCTTCTCAAGATTAATTGAGGTTATAATTAAATTATAGTTAACTATCTTTACCCCAAACATATGCCATAATACCTTCACTCATGAGACTGCTATCAAATGGAACTTATTCTTAGCACCCATGAGAACTGTATTTACCCCGAACATATACCATAGTATACTAAACTCTACTAATCTGTCTTTATTCTGATCTTGTAACTCGGCTAGTAGCAAGCCCCTGGTAAAAAAAACCGATATGATTTGGAATTTTTTTGTGAAAAACCTTATTTTGGTGTAGTATGAGATGTGCAGTACCAGCAAGATCGATTAGGTCAGGCATTCCCAGCACTTGCAATGAACTTCCATCCGTAACTACTCATAGAAGGCATAGAACAAAATAATCTGCACTAGTCATATAACCATATACTTGTTTAGACATAATGAAAATAGTGTGCTCATGTAGAATGAATTACAAACAACACGTTTCTATGTTCTATACAAACAAGCCAATATGCTACGTTCTATGACAGCCTAAAAGGATCAAACCTGCAAACAAAAGTAAGCCCTTTGTGTTGCAATCTTCCGTAGTACTGAACATTTGTATGTTTTCTACCATTCCAAATTTCGCAAGATATCACAAATTAATAATAACTACTATTTGTGCAACTTAGTTCAATTTCTTCTGACAACACAAAGGAACGTGACTATGCAGTAAATAAGCAGCTGAATTCTGTAGTATAAATAGGCCACATGTTATTAAATTGCTAAGTATAATGATGGATTTAAAAGTAAACTGAAATGTACAATAAAAAATACATCTTGATAGTGAAGAAATATATTATTGTGGTTTTAAATATAGAATTGAAAGAGAGAAAGAAATCTTTGATTATCAAAAATATATAACTTGTCATTCATTGTTCTTCTCTAAATAAACTGAGAGATTTTACTATAAATTGTTTGAATGCTTCTTTGGTTTCTTGCAAGTTAGTAAAATACCTGAAAGCTGCACGGGCCTTCACAAACAAGAAAAAAACTTGCACTGAATTGTCGATCACAGACCTCAGGAAGTACTTCAAGAAAAACTCCCACATTCACAAACATATGATTTCTGAAATTTTATTACCCTAAGTTTGCCCTAAAATTACATCTACCTAAAAATGTAAGGAGAGGAGAAGAGAACAAAGTAGACAAAAGGAGATTAACAGTCACCTTTGCCAACCGCCATCGCCATCACCAAACTCCATCGAGGAAGAGAGGAGAGGAGGAAGGAAAAAAAATTAGGATTCTTTAGGGCTTGGGAATGGTTCGTGGGAGGGAGATGAAATTTGGGAACGCTTTAGGGCTCACGGAGGGTCGGGGGAGGGAAATTAAAATTTGGGGAAGTATTGCCTCCATTAGGGGTGAGCAAATACCGACCGATACCGAAAAAACCGACCGAATACCGAATAAAAATATTTCAAAAAATCGAACCGAAATTATGTACCGATACCGAATTGCCGAACCGACTAAATTACGGTATAATGGTAATGGTAACGGTTTGAGTGTAATACTATACCGAAAATACTGAACCGAACCGATTCACACACACACACATACTGTCACGACCCGTACCCACCGTGAGGGTACGAGAACGTAACAATGCCGAACCTACGCCGCAGTGTCAGCGGTAGAACGTTGTTCTGGGTCATGAACTATAACTACATAACATGAAATATACTCTCCAAAAGGAGGCCAACACAGAGGTACAACTCAATCACAATCTAAGGTAGAATGTAGCACGATGGAAATAGATAAGAAATCCTCAACTGAGGTACAGCAGAATAAAATAATAAAGTCTCATCATCTCTAAAATATACAACTCTGAAAATAAAGACAACAGCTAAGCATGAAAAGAAGGAACAGTCTAAGCTATCTACACTATACAAGGTATCATCCTGAGCAGCTGCCTGAACCTCCCCAGGGGTCCAGGTCGCGAGTGTCAACTAGGCAAGCTCCAAGTAAGGGTGCAGGGTTCCTCATCATCCTCTGTAAAATTTTCAACAGGTCCAGTCAGGACGGGAGCGAGCACAATACATCTCAACAGTTCATAACAGGTTAGAAAATATAATCATGCAGTAAAGTAAGATATAGATACTGAAGGAAATGCAGTATGTAAACAGAGAGAGAACTGTAATATAAATATCTACTATAAGTAGAGAGCTACCAGTGACTAGTGATTTAGAGTACAAAGTCGACATGTGAACGGCTGGATTTGTACATGGCTATACTAAAGAGGCGTACATGGCTATTCTACTTTGGAATTATTCACATGCCTATTTATACTCCCCCGTACCCCTAATTAATACACAAGGATCCAACCAGGTTATATTATGATTCTATGTAACAGCCCCCGAAGGGTGGTAAGCCCCCAAAGGATGGTAAGCCCCCAAAGGGTGGTAAGCCCCCGAAGGGTGGTACATAGTAGTCCCATAAATGGAGATTCTGATAGACCCAATAAATGGAATAAGGATTCAGAGAAGACTCTGTGATCATATGAGTATATGTCACAAGTGATCGAAGAACCAAAGAAGCATATGATACGCCATGTAAGTGAAACGCACAGAACATAGAGTACCCGATGCTCCCTGAAGGGATAACATCTCAAGAAGGGATCCATATAGTACTAATCCGTGTGACCAACGTGACAGTATCAAGTAAAGTAATTTAATGCAGGAAATAATTCTAAGTAGGATATAAAATGATCAGAGAATGGACTCGCCTCGTATCTGAATGTCTGAAGTAAATGTACTGTCCGAGATGAGATACCTGACTCCTAGTTAGAGCAACACAAGTCAAGATGTATACAAGAGATGATAATATAATCTACAATGCATCCACATGCTGTCTAGGTCAAACTAGGCTAAAGTCGACACTTGGTCAACTCTAGTCAACCACACTAGTCGAACTAGGTCAACTAGGTCAATCCCTAGCCCAAACAAGTCTAACAAGTCTCACTAGGCCTAACCACGCCTAATCTAGCAATCACACACCAATCACAAGGATATACAAGCCAACTCAAGCCACACATCAAGGCACATTCACATTTAGCTGTTTATCACGGAATTTATATAGCTATATGTTTATAGGATTTCATATATTTACAACATTATACCATAAGAAAAAGTTAGAGTGGGAACTAGCATGTAAGCTATGTGTGTGTGAACATGGAGGTGCACATGAAAAGAGAAATCAACACTAGGCCAAACACCATATATATATATCACTATATTCATATATATGTATATATATATATATATATATCTACATACACAATAGGATATGTGCCTAAACACATAGCTATCACACATATAGAAATTCCTTACACTTTACACACATATACACATAGGTTAGACATGCTATATATAGCTATAGGCACACTACATATATAGAAATATGTACATACATTGTATTTACATAGAGAGAGGATAACATGTGATGTGTGTGTGTGAGAATGGACAGGAAGACAGTGATTAGGAACCTGTGTAAAATAGGGTTCACACATATACGAGCTTACACAACACACACAAGGGCATAAGGGCAGATTTAATGGGGCTGTAATGGGTTGCTCTAGGACTGATTTTAGGCTGTCAACATGGGGTTAGAAAGGGGGCTAAAGTAGTGTTAACATGGACTATTTTGTGGACAGATATAGGGGCTGTACAAAGGCCTGTTTTGGGGTTGCTTATAGCTGATTTAAGGCCTGTTGGGGACAGTCCACGGGACTTATTTGGGACACTATGTGGTGGTTTAGGGGACTGGTTTAGGACAGCAATGTAGGGCTGAAATGTTGGCTTGCTAAGGACTGAACCACGGGCAACTATGGGCATGTTATGTGGACAGTCAACACATGACAGCAAGGGGCTATAGGGACTGTCATCTAGGCTTGTGTGTTAAGATCATGTGTGACTGTGTGTGTGTTGATCTCTGGTGACAAGAATGTATTCCTGTGTGTGTGTCCAGGTGACAGAAAATGAGTGTTAGCATATATGTGAACTTGTGTATGTGTGTGTAGTGTCCCAGGGTTTAACAAACATTAAAAAAAATATGACAGGTAATAAGAGGACTTGAGTACAATTGAATGTGTGATAGAGTGTCAAGAGAGTACATGAGGGTGTGAGGGTTAGGAATCATGGCAGTGGTGAAATGTGTGATTGTGTACATACAGGAATCAATGTGGGTGACAGTGAGCTAGAGGGAGGGAAAAACCTGTGTGTTCTCAGGTTTTGCAAACATTTGACAGTTCAAAATAATGCAAACCCAACATTCGACAGTTTCAGTTAAGAGGGAAAGAGCTAGCTACCCAATGCAAGGCATAGAGGATTAACAATCAATCTGTTGCAGTTAAAGGAGTCATTTAGTTCAGTTAATAGGAGAAATCAATTCTCAGATTTGGATGTGCAAAACTGTGAAACAAGGCAATGGCAGCCCATACCATTCCACATACCCAAGTAGCCAAAAATCAATGTGAAAGTGTATGCTAATGGTGCCTACACAAGTTCTCAGGAAATGTAGTTCAGGTTATATAAAGGAAACTCAGGTTCTTCTCATTCACAGGTTTATTTCAGTTCAAACACAAGTCGGGTTATCACATATATACATTCATACAATTCAGTTGGAACCCAACCCAGTTTACATATTAGCTATATCTCATCAATCACCACATCACCTATATAAGTTCAGAAATGTATGCACATTATCAAGTATCAGTTAATGAATCCCATTAATTTCAGAAAAAATCAAACAATGCATAAGTGCATTCAGAAATTGAGAATTTAACAGTTTGAAATGCAAATCGAAAGCTGAATTCCATGCTATCATAAAACCCAAGTATGTAGGCCATTTTCCCAGATATGTATAGGTGTACATACATCAGAATAAATTAATGAACAGTTACAATTTCATCAATGACTCAAAAAACCAGCTGACAGTTTACATGTATAAGAAAAATGAGGAAATTTCCTAATTCGAATTAGAAATAACAATTAATAGTTTAACTTAGTGGTTGGTAATTGATGATACATGTGAGAGGGTGTTAGAGGGTGTCTTCGTGTCCAAAAACGGGACACGAATCGTGTCCAATCACAACACACAAACACAGACACAACTGTGCACACAATTATCGTGCACGCGTGCACGTCATTCGTGGACACAATACGACACGAATTAGGACACGTGCCCGTGGCTATGGGTTCGCCTAGGATAGGGCTAACTGCCTAGGATCATGATACGTGTCCAATATGTGTCTAGGTGAGACACGAATACCGTGTCAGTGTGCGTTCTGTGCGTGTACTCCTCCAATGCACGAACAGTGCGGGCCAATGTTCTCCTTAACCACTCGATAAGGTCCCACAAAATTTTGTGGGCCTTGTGTCAGTCATCTAGGGAAGGCTTACGCCAAATTTTGGGTCACGAAGTGTCGTGTCCACGGAGAACTGGGACACGGGCAGCAGGGCATGTGCACGGGACTGTACGCGTGTGTGCGTGTCCAATCCCGACATGAATAAGACACGAAATTGATTCCAGTCTTCACAAACATTGCTACACATACCTAGATGTAGAGATCCATGAAATTAGAATTCAAAAATACGAAAAATAGATCCTTTGTGGCATTTCAACAAACACATGCACGTATACATTGACACGTGTCCGATACGGACACGAAATGGATACCACTCGACACGAAACCAATACCTACGGCTAGGGGACACCTAGGACTTCCTATTCATGCAAAGAAATTGAAAATCAATGGAAGGAATAGGAAGTTACCTATATGTGCAATTTGCATGAACAAGCTTCAAAAATGGGGTTTTCTCCTTGATGGCCAAGTGCTCCAAATTGGTCCAAACCTGAGATTCCTCTCCATGAACAGCAAGTAGAGGTGGATTAGGAACTAATGCAAAAGACTAGAGGGAAAAATGAATTAAAACAAGGAAACTAGGGCTTGAGGAAGATTCCTATACCTTTCCTTCTTCAAAATGTTGAAACTCAATAAAGAGGCAAGAACCCTAAATGAAGAGATTATTTATAGGGGAAATAGCCCTATGTGGCTGCCATGGGCTGATTAGGGTTAGGGTTGGTTCATGGTGTGGGCCTATGGGCTATTAAGCCTTAAGTCACAAGTCATGACTTGTGAAATCACAAGCCATTCCTTAGATAATTTGAATCCTATTTCCACCAAATTAATTCTATGGTTTAATTATCACTAACTTAAGTCAACCTAGGGTTCCATATCCTAATCACATAGTCATGACCTAGGTTAGTCTCAAAAGTCAACAAAAGTCAAAGTCAACTAAAACACCAAAATCAATTATACTAAAAATCTCTAAAAATTATATAAATTCTAATGATTCTAAATAATACATAATAATTCCAAATAATTTCCAAAATTACAAAAATGACTAAAATACCCCCTCAATCTAGAAATGATAAACAAAACACTAGCAAGACACCAATTCATAAGTCATGCTTTAAAATAGTTTTTAAAATGATTAAAATCAATAAAAATCATATAAAATTTTAGATACCATAATTAAATAAATTAAAATACAAAATTTCAAAATTACCCTCATCTGGAGAAACTGGGTGTTACAATTCTACCCACCTTATAAAAATTTCATCCTCGAAATTAAGATGATCGTACCCCTTCTAGGTCAAACATAGACAAGGGTCGATCACTAGTCAATTCTCTCAATATCCTAGTACTTGGTCATTAGCTGGTCAACTTCTTAGGATTTTACCTATGCTAGCTACCTAGTGTTGGCAATCAGAATTTAGCAAAAGAGAAACTCTATAATAGGCTAGCTCTAACCTTCCAAATCCTATCAAGTCACCCATAACTAAATACTCACAAGCTAAACACACCAATCCCAAATACCACATATATATATACTCAAGAGCAACAACCTATTACATATATCCCAAGTATATCATCTGTATATATAGACCTCTTAGTCTCAGGTGAAACTACAACTATACTCGAGGACGGGCTCTGGTCGTGGGTGCCTCACTGGAAAATGGTAAGGTAAAATAATAATAATCATAAAGGCTGCAAGGCATACTAACATCCTATACGTAACTGGTTGATATTATAAATAACATGGGTGTCACCTACACTGGGTTACTACTCTAATCACCAATGCTAACTATCATCTCTAGGGTACAGACACTCTACAAGTCATCATACCATTATATTATGAGGGAACTACCTATGAATAAGCTCTACAAAACTAGATATCCCTACTCCTAAGTTATTTACAACAACAGAAGGGTATGATGTTCAAAAACCTTCAAGATACAATCTGATAATCATATGCGTCTGTCCAAAATCATGTTGCTCGGAGTCTTCGTCATGCTAGTGAGCAAGGCTACGATAATCACAGAGTCCTTGACTAAGATACATACCTCTAGGTTCATGGTATTTAAAATTTCCGTATTGCCGCATGCGACGGCAAAAACCTTAAATTCCCACACCCGAGAAATACGTCCAAAATCTGACTACGTATCCTCACTATGCCAACTAACACGACTATCGAAGATTCTAGATTCCCATGATTTAGGTGACCTAGCCCATATGATTTTCTCAGAAAGGAAAAAAAAAGAAAACAACATAACAAAAGAGCAACATAACAAAAGAGCAACATAACAAAATTAATCAATCAATAAGGAACAGATGAAACCGGATTTCAAGGTAGTTATAAAAGACAATTTCGGGAATGGAGTCAAGAAGAACGGAACTTGCAGCAAGATCTCCAATGGTCTGTGTATCCTTGACAGTCCTGACGATAGCTCACCCTACTGGTTTCCCCTGGTCTGCTGCTGATGCTGCATGAACCGCTGCTGCTGAGAGAAATCAGAAATAACGGGAGAAAGTCTCTGTACAGATAGAGGTGCACCTCCAATATAGCAGAAACGCCAACCTGAGTCGGCACAACAGAAGCTGCGGTCTCGAGGCCCTGATGAACAGGACGAGAGGTGGCCAGCCTCTCGATAGTATCCCCCGAACCGAAGCGATGAGATCGTATCTTCATAACCATCATGAAAACAGATCAAAATAAGAAGCAATTTCTGAGAATGAAGCGAAAATTCAAAGGAGTACAGTTTATATTCAAGGGAAGTCAGTAAGCAACACTTTTTAGACAAAAGGAATCTGATTAAGAGTTTTTCCTAATGTGATTGAGTACCTCAAAAAAAATATCCTAATCCTACTGCAGGCTGTAGTGGTACTCTAATTCGAATACCACTACACAAACTCGACCTGCATGGGCCACCACTAAAAATGTGTCACGACCCGCACCCACCGTAAGGGTACGAGAACGTAACAACGCCCAGCCTACGCCGCAGTGTCGGCGGTAGAACGCTGTTCTGGATCATGAACTATAACTACATAACATGAAATATACTCTCCAAAAGGAGGCCAACACAGAGGTACAACTCAATCACAATCTAAGGTAGAATGTAGCACGATAGAAATAGATAAGAAATCCTCAACTGAGGTACAGCAGAATGAAATAATAAAGTCTCATCATCTCTAAAATATACAACTCTGAAAATAAAGACAACAGCTAAGCATGAAAAAAATGAACAGTCTAAGCTATCTACACTATACAAGGTATCATCCTGAGCAGCTGCCTGAACCTCCCCAGGGGTCCAGGTTGCGAGTGTCAACTAGGCAAGCTCCAATTAAGGGTGCAGGGTTCCTCATCATCCTCTGTAAAATTTTTAACAGGTCCAGTCAGGACGGGAGCGAGCACAATACATCTCAACAGTTCATAACAGGTTAGAAAATATAATCATGCAGTAAAGTAAGATATAGATACTGAAGGAATGCAGTATGTAAACAGAGAGAGAACTATAATATAAATATCTACTATAAGTAGAGAGCTACCAGTGACTAGTGATTTAGTACAAAGTCGACATGTGAACGGCTGGATTTGTACATGGCTATACTAAAGAGGCGTACATGGCTATTCTACTTTGGAATTGTTCATATGGCTATTTATACTCCCCCGTATCCCCAATTAATACACAAGGATCCAACCAGGTTATGTTATGATTCTATGTAACAGCCCCCGAAGGGTGGTAAGCCCCCAAAGGGTGGTAAGCCCCCAAAGGGTGGTAAGCCCCCGAAGGATGGTACATAGTAGTCCCATAAATGGGGATTCTGATAGACCCAATAAATGGGATAAGGATTCAGAGAAGACTCTGTGATCATATAAGTATATGTCAGTGATCAAAGAACCAAAGAAGCATATGATACGCCATATAAGTGAAACGCACAGAACATAGAGTACCCGATGCTCCCTGAAGGGATAACATCTCAAGAAGGGATCCATATAGTACTAATCCGTGTGACCAACGTGACAGTATCAAGTAAAGTAATTTAATACAGGAAATAATTCTAAACAGGATATGAAATGATCAGAGAATGTACTCGCCTCGTATCTGAATGTCTGAAGTAAATGTACTGTCCGAGATGAGATACCGGACTCCTAGTTAGAGCAACACAAGTCAAAATATATACAAGAGATGATAATGTAATCTACAATGCATCTGCATGCTGTCTAGGTCAAACTAGGCTAAAGTCGACACTTGGTCAACTCTAGTCAACCATACTAGTCGAACTAGGTCAACTAGGTAAATCCCTAGCCCAAACAAGTCTAACAAGTCTCACTAGGCCTAACCACGCCTAATCTAGCAATCACACACCAATCACAAGGATATACAAGCCAACTCAAGCCACACATCAAGGTACATTCACATTTAGCTGTTTATCATGGAATTTATATAGCTATATGTATATAGGATTTCATATATTTACAACATTATACCATAAGAAAAAGTTAGAGTGGGAACTAGCATGTAAGCTATGTGTGTGTGAACATGGAGGTGCACATGAAAAGAGAAATCAACACTAGGCCAAACACCATATATATATCACTATATTCATATATATGTATATATATATATATATATCTACATACACAATAGGATATGTGCCTAAACACATAGCTATCACACATATAGAAATTCCTTACACTTTACACACATATACACATAGGTTAGACATGCTATATATAGCTATAGGCACACTACATATATAGAAATATGTACATACATTGTATTTACATAGAGAGAGGATAACATGTGATGTGTGTGTGAGAGAATGGACATCAAGACAGTGATTAGGAACCTGTGTAAAATAGGGTTCACACATATACAAGCTTACAAAACACACACAAGGGCATAAGGGCTGATTTAATGGGGCTGTAATGGGCTGCTCTAGGACTGATTTTAGGCTGTCAACATGGGGTTAGAAAGGGGGCTAAAGTGGTGTTAACATGGACTGTTTTGTGGACAGATATAGGGGCTGTACAAGGGCCTGTTTTGGGGTTGCTTATGGCTGATTTAAGGCCTGTTGGGGACAGTCCAAGGGACTGATTTGGGACACTATGTGGTGGTTTAGGAGACTGGTTTAGGACAGCAATGTAGGACTGAAATGTTGGCTTGCTAAGGACTGAACCAAGGGCAACTATGGGCATGTTATGTGGACAGTCAACACATGACAGCAAGGGACTATAGGGACTGTCATCTAGGCTTGTGTGTTAAGATCATGTGTGACTGTGTGTGTGTTGATCTCTGGTGACAGGAATGTATTCCTGTGTGTGTGTCCAGGTGACAAGAAATGAGTGTTAGCATATATGTGAACTTGTGTATGTGTGTGTGTAGTGTCCCAGGGTTTAACAAACATTGAAAAAAAATGTGACAGGTAATAAGTGGACTTGAGTACAGTTGAATGTGTGATAGAGTGTCAAGAGAGTACATGAGGGTGTGAGGGTTAGGAATCATGGCAGGGGTGAAATGTGTGATTGTGTACATATAGGAATCAATGTGGGTGACAGTGAGCTAGAGGGAGGGGAAAACCTGTGTGTTCTCAGGTTTTACAAACACTTGACAGTTCAAAATAATGCAAACCCAACATTCGACAGTTTCAGTTAAGAGGGAAAGAACTAGCTACCCAATGCAAGGCATAGAGGATTAACAATCAATCTATTGCAGTTAAAGGAGTCATTTAGTTCAGTTAATAGGAGAAATCAATTCTCAGATTTGGATGTGCAAAACTGTGAAACAAGGCAATGGCAGCCCATACCATTCCACATACCCAAGTAGCCAAAAATCAATGTGAAAGTGTATGCTAATGGTGCCTACACAAGTTCTCAGGAAATGTAGTTCAGGTTATATAAAGGAAACTCAGGTTCTTCTCATTCACAGGTTTATTTCAGTTCAAACACAAGTCGGGTTATCACATATATACATTCATACAATTTAGTTGGAACCCAACCCAGTTTATATATTAGCTATATCTCATCATTCACCACATCACCTATATAAGTTCAGAAATGTATGCACATTATCAAGTATCAGTTAATGAATCCCATTAATTTCAGAAAAAATCAAACAATGCATAAGTGCATTCAGAAATTGAGAATTTAACAGTTTGAAATGCAAATCGAAAGCTGAATTCCATGCTATCATAAAACCCAAGTATGTAGGTCATTTTCCCAGATATGTATAGGTGTACATACATCAAAATAAATCAATGAACAGTTACAATTTCATCAATGACTCAAAAAACCAGCTGACAGTTTACATGTATCAGAAAAATGAGGAAATTTCCTAATTCGAATTAGAAATAACAATTAATAACTTAATGGTTGGTAATTGATGATACATGTGAGAGGGTGTTAGAGGGTGTCTTCGTTTCCAAAAACTGGACACGAATCGTGTCCAATCACAACACACAAACACAGACACAACTGTGCACACAATTATCGTGCACGCGTGCACGTCATTCGTGGACACGACACGGCACGAATTAGGACACGTGCCCGTGGCTATGGGTTCGCCTAGGATAGGGCTAACTGCCTCGGATCCTGATACGTGTCTAATATGTGTCTAGGTGAGACACGAATACTGTGTCAGTGTACGTTCTGTGCGTGTACTCCTCCAATGCACGAACAGTGCAGGCCAATGTTCTCCTTAACCACTCGATAAGGTCCCACAAAATTTTGTGGGCCTTGTGTCAGTCATCTAGGGAAGGCTCACGCCCAATTTCGGGTCACGAAGTGTCGTGTCCGCGGAGAACTGGGACACGGGCAGCAGGGCATGTGCACGAGGCTGTATGCGTGTGTGCGTGTCCAATCCCGACATGAATAAGACACAAAATTCATTCCAGTCTTCACAAACATTGCTACACATACCTATATCTAGAGATCCATGAAATTAGAATTCAAAAATACGAAAAATAAATCCTTTGTGGCATTTCAACAAACACATGCACGTATACATTGACACGTGTCCGATACGGACACGAAATGGATACCACTCGACACGAAACCAATACCTACGGCTAGGGGACACCTAGGGCTTCCTCTTCATGCAAAGAAAATGAAAATCTATGGAAGGAATAGGAAGTTACCTATATGTGCAATTTGCATGAACAAGCTTCAAAAAGGGGGTTTTCTCCTTGATGGCCAAGTGCTCCAAATTGGTCCAAACCTGAGATTCCTCTCCATGAACAGCAAGTAGAGGTGGATTAGGAACTAATGCAAAAGACTAGAGGGAAAAATGAATTAAAACAAGGAAACTAGGGCTTGAGAAAGATTCCTATACATTTCCTTCTTTAAAATGTTGAAACTCAATAAAGATACAAGAACCCTAAATGAAGAGATTATTTATAGGGGGAAATAGCCCTAGGTGGCTGCCATGGGCTGATTAGGGTTAGGGTTGGTTCATGGTGTGGGCCTATGGGCTATTAAGCCTTAAGTCACAAGTCATGACTTGTGAAATCACAAGCCATTCCTTAAACAATTTAAATCCTATTTCCATCAAATTAATTCTATGGTTTAATTATTACTAACTTAAGTCAACCTAGGGTTCCATATCCTAATCACATAGTCATGACCTAGGTTAGCCACTAGGTTAGTCTCAAAAGTCAACATAAGTCAAAGTCAACTAAAACACCAAAATCAATTATACTAAAAATCTCTAAAAATCATATAAATTCTAATGATTCTAAATAATACATAATAATTCCAAATAATTCCCAAAATTATAAAAATAACTAAAATACCCCTCAATCTAGAAATGATAAACAAAACACTAGCAAGACACCAATTCATAAGTCATGCTTTAAAATAGTTTTTAAAATGATTAAAATTAATAAAAATTATATAAAATTTTAGATACCATAATTAAATAAATTAAAATACAAAATTTCAAAATTATCCTCATCTGGAGAAACTGGGTGTTACACATACACACACACACACATACACACACACACACACACACACACACACACACACACACACACACACACACACACACACACACACACACACACACACACACACATTTTTTAATGTTGTTCATGATTAATTTTACACTACTCATTTTTATTTTTATCTTTGTTTTGGTTGGTTTCCTAGAACTTGGAATAGATTTTAGTGGACTTGAATTTATGTTAAGAATACTAAGAATTGAGTTTTTGATCTTTTGAGCTTATGTTTTTGTTTTCTCATAGAATTTTGAAATAAATTTTGGTTACTTAAACTTATACTAAAGATTAAACTTAGTGACTGCGTTTGATATTTTAAGCTCATTTTTGGGTGTTTGCGACTTGTTACATATTGTTCTAATAATTTTGATTAATTGTTTAGTTGGTAGCTTCCAAAAAATAAAATATATATATTATAGGTTAAGAGGTTCTACAATATTAAGTGTGTTAATTGATCAAATATTAATTGGTAAAATATCGATGCCGAACAAAAACCTACCGAACACCGATTTAACTGCAACCGAAAAAACCGATTCTAAATGGTACGATATTGGTATTGATTTTTCAAATACCGATTTAAAAAAATACCAAAAAAATCAACCAGATACCGACCGATTATACCGACGCTCACCCCTAGCCTCCATAACACTTTTAAGTGAAAATCACATGATAGCAGATTTTTAATTTATTTGTATAAAATTTACTAACGGTTAATAAGTGTTGGAAATAATTAATATATGTTACTAATTTTAACATTTATTTATTTTTATTTATACTAACGATTTTTTTGAGTTTCTTACGCTTTTTTATCGTTAGTAATTTATAACGATAAAAAAACTGTTAGTAATTGGAAAAAAAATATGTTAGCAAATTGCTCTTTTGGTGTAGTGACTCATCATCTCGACCCGTCACTTTCCAACACCCAGTTGCCGGCACATCCTCTACTTCAGAGATTCGACGATACATTGATCGAAGTTTCGAAGCACTCTCCCTCTCCACCTCGGAGCGTATCCAGGCTGCCACCAAAGGTCTAGGATTGCTGATTCATCATGGCTTCATGGATCACGCACATTATTTTCAGCGTTGCTTCTTGGAGAATAATCCTCTTGTCGACCCCGCTGTGCCTAACCCTACCTACCCTGGACCGCGATTCACTGATGCAAATGTCTATGGGTTCATCTATCCAGACGACATAGATCCTTATGGCTCCTTCACTCCTGCTCCGGAAGTTTATGAGGATCCTATTGACGACATTGATCCTACGGTTGCTCCTGATGGTTGATGATCACTAGTGCTAGGAGGTGATGTAGTGAAGTCAATAAGTTATTTTGTTGTATTGTGTGCAGTCCTTCGTGGACTAAAAACTTGTGCTTTTTTGTCATTGTCCTATGTCTCCCAGTAGGGACTAGTATGTTGCTCTCTAAAAAGTTTTACTTTATCTAATGAATATGCATGTTTGTTTTCCAAAAGCTCTTCTATTTTTTCTATAGTATATCATCTTTTATTTTGCATAAATTCCAGAGGGGGAGAAATGGTATTGAGGGAGAGATATCTACTTACGGGGGAGCTATCTCCTAAAAATAGTATATTTGTCAATTATCAAAATAAGGGGGCACATTAATGTTGATATCGTACTCATAATTAATGCATCTACTGCTTTAGATTCATTTACTCCTCGGGTTATAGAGAAAGCCTCTATCAATGAAAGATATATGCGCCTATCACCTGGTGCTCAGACTCGATCTTGGATCACAATCGAGAATACAGAAGCTTCACAAGTCAAAGATCCAGCCTCATCTCTCCAAGAGTCTGCAATACATAGGAGACAAGTGTAAACACTTATGTGTGGGATGACAAAACAAAAGCTATATAGATAAACAAATAGAATCTAGGAAGAAATGGATCATTCGTCGGATGTCTGCAAATTTTTGTTGGGTTATCCGAATTGTCCCATCAAGTATTTGTGGGGACATTCGGATCACCGCAGATCATCGGAGGATAATCCGAATTGTCCCAACAAGTTTTTGTGGAAACATTCAGGTCATCCTTCGGATCACCTGGATCATTGACGGATAATCCGAGTTGTCATAGCAATTTTTCTTGTGGGGACATTCGGACCATCCTTCATATCACCATGGATAACCCTTGGATAATTCGTTTTTAAATAGCAAGTAATTATGGGGACATTCGGGTGATCTGGTGGACCTCCACGGATTATCGTCGGATAATCCGTAAATGCTGAACTGGCTATTTGAAATTCAAATCCAATGGTCACCATCAAGAGGATTTAATGCATCCAACGACTAGTTTTCTCCGGATGTTTCGACGGAGGTCCGCAAAATTCCTTCAGTTTTTTCCTTCTCTATGTTATCAGCCACTAACCAATTCAGTTCAGTCCAACTTTATTAAAATTATCCTTTTCTGCCATTCGGGTCATCTGCCGGCTATCTGCGAATAATTGATGGATCATCCGTCTGTCAGGATCTGGCACAGGTTTGACCAAAATGTGACCTTTCCTTTTCCCCAAAATACCTTTTCCTTTTCCCAAAACCTCTCTAACTCCTCACATTCCCTCCCCATTAAATACTCAACCACGATAATCAATTCTTCCTCCTCTCTCTTTAAAAACCACCACAACTCTCTCTCTCTCTCTTCACTTCCAACCTCTTATCTCACACACTAATCCTTTCTCCGACCGGCCGTCCGCCCCAGTCCGACCACCATTCAAGACCACTACCATGTCTTCCAAATGCTCTCCCATGCCGTCCTCTTTCTCCTCCCAAGCTCATCCTTCTGCCACTATGTTTATCCCCACCGCCACCGCCCTCGGCTACAACCAGCCATCTTTCGTTCTGCCCAACAATTCTGAGACTGGTTCACTATTTTTTGTAAACACCCAATTTGCACATGCAAGCCCATTTCTTTTCTCTATTTCCCAAACCATCAGAAGATTTTCGAAGATGTCAGTGTCACGAATCTGCTCGAGAGGCACGTCGATATACATCCCTTGGCTATCCAGATGATCTACTGCAACCTGGTTGCCAGTGACGATAGTCCGGAGTTCGAGACAAAAGTGGGCGGGGTGAAGTTCACTGTCAACGCTACATCCCTGGCCAACATTCTTGGCATTCCGAAGCGTCCCAACCTTCATCCGCTTTTCTTCCCCATAGACTCCATCAAGCTCTCCTCGGACTACACTTTTGAGGAATTCATATTCTGCATCTGCAATCATCCCACATCTCTTAAACCAGATGACAAAGATTTGAGTCCCTTCTACCATGATCTCCACCGCATCCTCTGCCACTCCATCACCCCCAAGTTTGACAATATGGACAACCTCACCACAGAGGAACTTATTGCTATGTACTACCTCTCCGCCCACCAACCATTCTTCCTCGCCAAGATGATTGTTTACTCAATAATCCAGATCCAAGAAGCCAACCATCGGTCCCTCCTCTTCGGCATGTACATCACTATGATCTTAGAAGCAAATGGGGCCAATCTCACCAATTATCCCAAGGGTCAAAAGCCAACTCTTCTTGCCAAATCAAAACCATGACCCCTCCATTCATTGTCTCGACCCGCCACATCCCAACCCCCAGTTGCCGACACATCCTCTACTCCTCGACGCCTCTATCTCTGGAGATTCGTCGATATATAGATCGAAGTTTTGACACACTCCTTCTCCACCTCGAAGCGTATCCAGGCTGCCATCAGAGGTCTAGGAACGTTGATTCATCATGGCTTCATGGATCAGGCGTATTATTTTTAGCACTGCTTTCTGGAGAACAATCCTCTTGTCGACCCCGATGTGCCAAACCCTGCCTACCCTGGACCGCGGTTCACTGACGCAAATGTTTATGGGTTTATATATTCGGATGACATAGATCCCTATGACTCCTTCACTCCTGTTCTGGAAGTTTATGAGGATCCTACCGACGACATTGATCCTACGGCTGCTTCTGATGGTTGTTGATCACTAGTGCTAGGAGGTGATGTGGTGGAGTCAATAAGTTATTTTGTTGTGTTGTGTACAGTCCTTCTTGGACTAAAAACTTGTGCCTTTTTATCATTATCATGTGTCTCCCAGTAAGGACTAGTATGTTGCTCTCTAAAAAGTTCTACTTTATCTAATAAATATTCATGTCTGTCTTCCAAACGCTCTTCTATTTTTTTTCTATAGCATATCATATTTTATTTTGCATAAATGCCAAAGGGAAAAAAATGGTATTGAGGGGAAGATATCTACTTACGAGAGAGCCATCTCCTAAAAATATTATATTTTTCAATTATCAAAATGGGAGAGATTGTTGGAACATTAATTTTGATATTGTACTCACAGTTAACGCCTCTACTATTTTAGATTTATTTACTCCTCGATTTCTAGAGAAAGCCTCTATCAATGAAAGATATCTGCATCCATCACCTGGTGCTCAGACTCGATCTTGAATCACAGTCGAGAATACAGAAGCTTCACAAGTCAAAGATCCAGTCTCATCTTTCCAAGAGGCTGTAATACATAGGAGACAAGTGTAAGCACTTATGTATGGATGACAAAACAAAAGAGCAAGTTTTTGTGGGGACATTCGGGTCATACCTCGGATCACCGCGGATCATCGACGGATAATCTGAATTGTCACAGCAAGTTTTCCTGTGGGACATTCGAACCATCCTTCGGATCACCGTGGATAACCCCTAAATAATCCATTTTTAAATAGCAAATAATTATGGGGACATTTGGGTGATCCGACGGACCTCCGTAGATCGTCGTAAGATAATCCTCAAATGTTGAGCTGTCTATTTGAAATTCAAATCTAATGGTCACCATCAAGAGATTTAATGCATCCAACGGCTAGTTTTCTAGCCGTTACTGTTGGAGCAGATAATCTGTCGGACGTCCGCAAACAACTGACGAATCATTCGTTTGGTTGTAGTAAATGCTCACTTTTCTTGGATTTGTATAAGTAGACTTCCCCCTTCTTCATAAATATTTATCCACTTGAGCCTTCAATTTTTTATCTACCAAAGAGCTCCACCATAACTCTAGAAAGCTTTCTTTTATCATCCACAAAAGTGTTAAGAGTTATTTCAAAGAGTTGTAACCTAAATCTTCCAAGTGTTGAAGAAGATCAAAATCTTCTCTCTTGTATTTGTTGAAGTTGACGACCCTTCGGATAAAAACTCGTGTGTAAAAAGTTGACGAGTCTTTGGATAAAAACTCGTGTGTAAGAAGTTAACGACTCTTCAGATCAAAGCTCGTGTTATACTATTTACTCAAATAGTGGATTAAAGCCGAAGAGAGTTCCGGGACTGGAGTGCCCCACGGAGGATACCAGGATACATCGAGTGTTTGACTCTCTATCTTTTATATTATTGTTTACCTTGCTTACTATTGTTGGTAATTATTTTATTACCCTACTCACCACCCCCTCCTCTAAGGTTCTATAGACAACCCTTGTATTTACATAAATACTCTCTATTAATTTTAACTAACTTTTATTGAGTAAATATAATAAAGGGTATTTTTTGAAAGAAAACTTTTACGGTTAAGTCTACTTCTGGCATTATATAGTAGAATAGATTTACACTATTTTTTAGATTATGTATAGAAGGGGGATCATTTTGGCAATCGGGCCCCCATCAGCTCAGGGCCGGCCCTGCCGTGGGTTAGCCATGATTAATAGATGCTAAGACTACATATAAGTGAGTTACAACCGTAACAAATATAAAGTATACATAACTATAATTTATTCATACTAGTATATATGCACGTATAACACATATTTCATTCTACAAACATAGGCGGAGCCACCTATAAGCTAGGGTGGGCTACACCCTCCCACCCACCCAAAAAAATGGCTGGCCCGGAAGGTTGGGTTATTCGAGCCGAAATTTATTTTGGTTGCCCTTGATTCTTGTTGTAGGCTGGTCCTGGAGGGTCACCTGTGATCCCGACCTTCTACAGATTACGTTGGATCTAGACAGTTGTCCTAAACATAGAAGGTGGTCCAAGCTCGAAGTCTTGTCAGACTTATCCCTAGTCCAGGGCAGGCCGAGCCTAGGACCCACAGACGAAAAGGGACACCAACATGGATCTATCTACAATATAACTAGTATGTATCATGCATTATTTTTAACAAGAACATTGGGGTATAGTAGGTTTAATGTTAGACTTGTACTTTAGAGGTCTTGGGTACAATTCATGGTGGCAACAAATTTTTGTTATATATACTAGCATATATTCATGGTGGCACGTATTTATTATTAGAAAGATTAAAAGACACTCGTAGTTAAAATTTAATCATTTTTCAATGAATATATTGTGATTTGGATAAATCAAAATATGGATGCCCTTATCCATATCCACAACCTCTATCTCATTTTTCTGTATATATGTTATCAATGAGAAAAGCTACAGACATTCTTTCTGGCTACCAATTTTTTCTATTTCTCTCTCATTTTCACAACACGTTATCAGCACGATTGCTCGAGAAATCCGAGAAGCTCGAGGCTGTCGAGAAAGGTCAGATGTGATCATGTGAAAGGTCGGATACAAATATGCAAAAATCTTAATTATTTTGCTATCGATTTTCTTTCCTTTGATCTTCCAAAGGTCAGATCTAGTACTACTTGTATTTATTATGTTCTCTACAAAATTTTCTCCATGAATGAAAAAACATTGATAATAGAGAACATTTGAATCCTTAAACAGGTTGGCATCCTTAATGCAATATTAATTTTTTTCCTTAATGCTTAGATAAGTAAATTTTCTCCCATTTCTCTCAATATTTTCCCCAATTTTTCCCAACCGACTCGACGTTGTATGACTAATTTGAGTTTAACATCATTAAAATCGTTAAAGAAAAATATTTTGATGCGACATACGAATGCATTGCTATGATTAGTTGTTCCAAAATTTTGATTTTTTATACTACATATTGATTTTAGCATCTCTTGATCTATAGGGATGATTGTTGCTATTGAACACTATGAAATTAGTAAGCCTCTGATACTAACACTATGAATCATGTCTATGCACCACTACCAAGTTTCTGCGGTCTATAACTACGGAATTCGTGATTATTGTCGCTAAGTTGCCTCCATGTGGGGTAATCTTTTGCATTTCCCCATACTTCCCTTTGATTGAGTTAAAAGCGAGTAATTATATTTGGTGCGACATAGTAATGCACTTCTATAAGTAATTATAAAGAGAGATTCTTTTGCTGCATATTGTTTGATACGAATTCACTATCGAATAATTATTGTTTTTCTGTTAGTGCATTTGTTAAGTTTAGGCACAATTTGGTATCGAATTATGCTAAACTGGATTTAGGTTTACTTTGAGCGGGAGTTTTGAAACTTCGGTTTCAGAAGATGAAAATTCCACTGTGAATTCTGGATCCATATTTAGGTTAGGGATTTTTAGTTACGAAGTAGTACTGGTAATGGAGTGCAAAATAAAGTTTCACACAGAGTGGAGTTTTCTTACCTTTAGTTTGGAGGATGTTTGGGAATTAGTAATAGGGTTTCGTCAAACTCTTAAAACCCACCCAAACACCATTTTGAGTTTTGAAGGAGAAAAGACTACGAAACCTCACTTTTATTTTTTTAAATATATCCCTGAGGCTTGACTTTTGTTCCATAGTAGTTCATCACAACGAGTATTTTAGGTACTATGATATGTTTAGAGAAATGCTAAAGCTTAGATGATTCCCAACATGATTGCTATAGTACACACAAATATTTTATGAATAGAGTTATATGGTGATTGGAAGTTTTTTTTTTAGCAATAACACATATTTTCTAATCGAGTATATAGTGATTGAAAGTTTTTGTCAAGTCCCCATTGCAAGTCCTTGTATGTTGTCTGGATATCTGGATGATGATAGCAAGAGCGAAGAAAGGAATGTATTTTAAAGATGTCACAAACGCGCTTTATGTTCAAGGAATGACTTGAGGTCATATTTGGTAATTGACTCATTGTATATAATATATTTTAGATGGAAACCTGATGTTAATTTAAATAAATATACTACAACATGTGTACTCAACTTTTACAATTCAATTTGCTTCTGTTATGTTCTCAAATCATATTGTAGTTGTAATTCTTTCCTGGAGAGAAGGATTTGACTATAGGCTTTATTATTGAGGTTCTCGGTATCTTTAGGCTTATAGTTTTACTTGGCGTACACATTCTATGAGGATAGAAGCACTAGGTGTTTTCTTCTATGGTATTTTTCTTAACTATACTCATATTGTTTCAACTGAAACTTGGTTCATGTATATGTTTGTACATAAATGATCAGCTAAAGGCTTTTCTGTTATGATATACATGTTGCGAATCAGAATAATTCTATATAAAAATCATGCTATGATATAGAAAGACTATCCTGCTACGATGTACATGTGCCCAAAGGTACATGGGATATATCTCAATTTTTTCATTTAATACAATAATGATTGTTACTTCTGTTGAAATAACTTGGCTTCTGTTGAAATAACTTAGAGGAGTTTAATGAGGAAATTTGATCAAAAGATGATTTAAAAAATCAAGATTGGATTATGTTGGAGAAATTATAATTGGTCGTGGGAAGCCAGTCATCCACGAACTAAATTTTTGCAGGTCGTAGCGAATCGCTAGCCCCCAAAAGGCCAAAAGTGAAAATACTACTGAATGTTGGTATTTCATATATATATATATATATATATATATATATATATATATATATATATATATATATATATATATATATATATATATATATATATATATTGAACCAGGTAAATTGTTTTTGGAATCACTCCCACTGGGATTCGAACACTTGACCACTCGGGCCGCATGCATCTCTCTTAACCACTAGGCTAGAGAAAAATATAAATATAAATATAAATATATATATATATATATATATATATATATATATATATATATATATATATATATATATATATATATATATAGATATATATTAAAAAAAAATATATATATATATATATATATTAAAAAAAAAAAAAATATATATATATATATATATATATATATATATATATATATATATATATATATATATATATATAACTTAATCCATTTTACAGATACTATTGAGAATCAACAGTTTACAGATACTATTTTCTCTAATCCATTTTGCCTGCTTGGACTTAGCAGCGGCAATAACTTCTGCGGTTCCGATTGTTGGAATGACCGGTTCTTCCTCATTCAGCACGTGATCAACTTCCACGAGTTGAATGTTTAATGTTACTTTCCGTTTCCAGATTTGGAAATATTCGTCGTCAAATTTCTCCAACTTGTTAAAGTCGGTATTGACGAGCGATGCACGTGAGTTATCCATCTTTTCGATATAGCTTTGAGATTGTTAGTCCCTTGGCGAACAATCGATGGAAAAACACGATTTCAAAAACTATTGTAAAGACAATGTTTCCAGCAACAACACCCTAAAGAAGGTGATGTTGTATTACGAGAATCTAAAAAGATTATTTCACAATATTTCTCGAAGGCAACAAAACCGTATAACTTCTAAAGAGAAGCGACGGTATTCTCGAAGGCAACAGAGGAAGAAGAAAGCCTGCTGGGGTGAAAGATCACCGGCGCTCAAAGCTATATCCGCCTTACGGACAAGCCTCCAGGAACCAGCAAGTTCGAAGAGAACTTTAGAACGCTGGCCAAAAAATGTCGACGACTCCTCGGAATAGCAGCAGCACTTCTCTCTCTCTCTGGTAATTCTTTGATTATTTTCTGTAACCCTGGAGAGAGGAGATGCTGCTGATATTATAGGCACGAGGTGGGCTTTATAAATTCTGAACGCACGCCCTGGATTAACGCCAGATCCGGATTTTCTGGATCTGAGCCATTTTCGGATCTGAGCCCACAAGACCCGCAGACGTTACATAATTTGAACGGCCCACTCGACCCGCTCGACCCGTACGACCCGTACGCTCCGTACGCTCCGTACGCCTCGTACGCCACGCAGGGCCACGCAGAGGCTCGCGCACGAGCGCAACTAAAGCGCACAATGCGCCTTGCGACGAGCCGTACGCTCCGTACGCCATGCAGGGCCGCGCAGAGGCTCACGCACGAGCGCAACTAACGCACGCCCTGGATTAACGTCAGATCCGGATTTTCTGGATCTGAGCCATTTCCGGATCTGAGCCCACAAGACCCGCAGACGTTACATAATTTGAACGGCCCACTCGACCCGTACGACCCGTACGCTCCGTACGCTCCGTACGCCTCGCACGCCACGCAGAGGCTCGCGTACGAGCGCAACTAAAGCGCACAATGCGCCTTGCGACGAGCCGTACGCTCCGTACGCCTCGCACGCCACGCAGGGCCGCGCAGAGGCTCGCGCACGAGCGCAACTAAAGCGCACAATGCGCCTTGCGACGAGCTAAGTGCAAAGTGCCATCAAAAGCCTCAAAAGCCCATTAGCCCAAGCCCAAGCCCGAGTCCGAGCCCGAGTCCGAGTCCGAGTCCGAATCCGAGTCGCTAAGCCCCTTTGGGGCTTAGCTCCAATAGATTTAAATCTATTTTCATTTGGCCAAAAGTTGGTTTCTTATTCTCACCTCTATGTAAAATCCTCCCACATGGCACCCTCCATTGGGCCTCAACCCATGTGCATCTCTCTATTCCTTCATAAGTAATATATAGAGATACATATTGGTGTGATTTTCCGATGTGGGACTATCTTTTAACAATAGAGTGTTGTGAACACACAACTCATAGAATAAAACACCAACATTTTCTTCTATGGTATTTTTTCTTAACTATACTCATATTGTTTCAACTGAAACTTGGTTCATGTATATGTTTGTACATAAATGATCAGCTAAAGGCTTTTCTGTTATGATATACATGTTGCGAATCCGAATAATTCTATATAAAAATCATGCTATGATATAGAAAGACTATCCTGCTACGATGTATATGTGCCCAAAGGTACATGGGATATATCTCAATTTTTTTATTTAATACAATAATGATTGTTACTTCTGTTGAAATAACTTGGCTTCTGTTGAAATAACTTAGAGGAGTTTAATGAGGAAATTTGATCAAAAGATGATTTAAAAAATAAAGATTGGATTATGTTGGAGAAATTATAATTGGTCGTGGGAAGCCAGTCATCCACGAACTAAATTTTTGCATATCGTAGCGAATCGCTAGCCCCCAAAAGACCAAAAGTGAAAATACTACTGAATGTTGGTATTTCATTAATATAGTTGCAAATATATATATATATATATATTTTTTTTCTTTATATATATATATATATATATATATATATATTGAACCAGGTAAATTGTTTTTGGAATCACTCCCACTGGGATTCGAACACTTGACCACTCGGGCCGCATGCATCTCTCTTAACCACTAGGCTAGAGAAATATATATATATATATATATATATATATATATATATATATATATATATATATATATATATATATATATATATTCAAGTTGCAAATCACATAGAAATTAAATTTTTTAAAGGTTGGTGACATAAGATTGTTCTATCCATCGAAATACTACGGATGTATTATTGTCCTACCAACTATCATAAGTCCAAAGTTCTATGTTTAGAATTATTATTATTGATTAATAATATCTATATTTGTAACTATTGATATGATACTGACATATCTAGTAAATTGAAATCATGAAAAGACTAGATAGAAATGGATGATAGTGCCACTATCAATACCATCTT
Source organism: Iris pallida (assembly GCA_029216955.1). Lineage (NCBI taxonomy): Eukaryota > Viridiplantae > Streptophyta > Magnoliopsida > Asparagales > Iridaceae > Iris > Iris pallida. The sequence goes on along the minus strand of JANAVB010040817.1, from coordinate 15,511,039 downwards.
TAATGATATGATCATTTTCTTCAACAAGAATACTAGTGTGAAAGTAGTATCCATGATAGCTGGTCATGCTCATATTATTGAAGGCTCTGGCAGATCACACTTAATTATACCCAATAGAACCCACTGCTTATACAAAATGTATTATACGCTCATAATTTCAGGAAATATTATTGAGTTTTAAGGACAAAAGGACAAACAGGTGTCATATTGGTAAAGAATACATTTGAGAGAACCAGTAGTTCGCCCTAGGGAACCAAAAGTTCATCCTAGACATTATCAGCTATTCACTAGGGATACGGGTTACTCACATTAGGGATGTCAAATCACATTCTACGTTAAGCCAGAAGCTGAATCCTATAAGGGTTCATTATGAGCCAGAAGCCGAATGATCCTATAACTTTTAATTTGTGATATGATCGACAAGTTTTAGCATGCACCCTTGATCTCAATGATAAGTTTGTTTCTAAACCACCAATCCTGAAGATTGCATCTGAATAACTAGTAACACAACTTTGAACTGCATTAGATGACTTATGTTACAATTATTTGAAACTGTAATATTGGCACCTATGTTTGTAAATTATTATGTTCATCTCCTTAGGTTATTAAATCTTATAGACATGAGATACTTTTGTGATAAAAAAATTTTTGTGATCTGTCACGTTAATAAGACATAATTTCCGCCGTTAGGGGGGATATGAAGAAGAAGATGAATTATCGTTCTAGAAGAAAGTCGTGAATTGTCGTTCTAGAAGAACGTCGTAAAGCATCATTCTAGAAGAACGTCGTAAAGCATCGTTCTAGAAGAACTCTTGAATCATCGTTCTAGAAGAACGTTCTAAAGCATCATTCCAGAAGAACATATCATGATAGTACCTCTACATTATCTAACCTTGACTAATTAGAAGAAATTATTTCTTGTATTTCATTACAAATAAAGTATTAGATGCTTACTCGATTATGCTGTATAAATAGTTATACCAACTATGAATCTATTTTCTAATAGAAGTACCAAAAGAACCAAATAATACTACAGGTTCTAAAGATTCAACTCTCCAGAAGAAGAGACCGAATAATATAACACACCATAATGCTCTTGAGGAAGCAGCTCCCGAAGAAGCATCTCCTGTAGAGAAAAAGTTTATGACGGTCCGAAAGATGTCATGAACCAAAGATCAAAATTTTCAAAGTATATCGCTCCGGTAGAGGATATACCTCAGATTCCAGAAGAGACTGAGAAAGAGGTACCGGTACCCAAAAAATCTATATTAAAGAGAAATTTGGAATCAAAAAAATTTGTCATAGATGACATTATCGAATGAGAATAAAAAAGGATGATAAAAATTAAAGGATAACACTAAAACCATGAATAATCTAATGAAAAGATGCGATATCTCTTGGAAAACGTGGAGTGTTCGGTCCGTTGGTTTTGAATGGGTGTTTCTAACAAATAGAGATCCAAATGTATAAGAGCAATGTTAGCTCAAGGATTCACGAAATGATCATGAATAGTATATGAATAAATATATTCTCCGATCATGATAGCCTAGACGATAAGATATATCCTCGAAGGTCGTGAATTTAAAATTTTTAGGTATATCCTTGAAGGATTTGATATTGCCATGTTATTCCTGAAGGATCTACAAATGAGCCATATATGGATTAAACCATCCAGAAGAATGTGATAGACTCATTGAGTTTATTGATAAATCCCTGAACGGATTCATTAAAATGGTCACTCCTGAAGAGAAGATCTCCTGAAGAGATTAAAGTATCTCCTGAAGAGAAAATATACTGAAGAGAGAAAATATGACAGTATCTCCTGAAGAGAAAATATACTAAAGAGAGAAAATATGACAATATCTCCTGAAAAGATTTGAAATATCTCCCCAAGAGATAAGGAATGTTTCAAAGAGATTAGAATCTTTCAAAAATATTGGGATCTCCCAAAGAGATTGGATCTCCCGAAGAGATTAGATCTCCCGAAGACAGCAAAAATCTCTCGAAAAGAGCAAAAATCTCCTGAAGAGAACGAAAATCTCTCGAAGAGAGAAATCTCCAGAAGAGATAAAGATAAATATCCAAAAGAGATATCATGTAATCTCATAAAAAGATGAATCTCTAGAAGAAATTTACTATAAATCTCATGTCGAATAATCTCCTGTAAAGATAAATCTCATGTAGAGATAAATATCTTATAGAGATTTAATATGAATGATATACTTATAATGGTCAGGTCAATAAGATCTTTTACAACCAAAAGAACGTGTTCTGGGTCCTAAAGTACCATATTTTAAGAATATAAAATTCTTTATTGTCATTTATTTAGCATAATATTTTATAATAATATTAGGCACATAAATTTTTCTTGATGAATGTTTTGATCTAATGAGATATGCAGATGAATGATATTTATCTGATACTCCATTAAGGGTATACAACAAACAATGTATGTTTTATAAATGTTGCAGGTTTTTTAGAGAGAATAAATTAAATCATTGCAGCAATTTCATTAAAGCAAACAGAGAATTTGCTTTACTATATTTTTAACAGTTCAACATATCAGGGGGAGTTACGAGCTTTCATGAATCACAAATAAAGCCTGGAACCTCTTCATAAGGATATGAGTATAACTGTATAGCCAAATAAAATATTGGGATGAGATGTAATATTGTATTGAGGGTTAATTTTTTTATTTTGAATTGATGTAAGAATAGACCTGTCGATTGGGCCGTGCCGGCCCATCCCCGCACGAGCCCGACCTAAAAAATTTGCCCATGTGCCGGCCCGGCCCGATTAATCGTAAGCCCGGGCCGGCCCGGCCCCGTATATTGGGTTATGCCGGGCCACGTATATTGGCCCATAATATAGGCCCGGCCCGGTCCGGACCGAAGTCCAAGCCCGACCAGGCACGGCCCGACCCAAGGCTCGGCCCAAAACTCGACCCGGTTGCAACATCCCCAGTACACTCTTTGATTTGTCCCAAATCCCAGCAGTTTACAGCAGTGTCGTCGCTTTTACAAGGAAAAGAAAAGAAAAATATGTACACAAAAAACACTCTACCCTCCAAATATGACTTGTACCAGTGCCTAAAGCAACAAGTGCAAGTGGTGGTGGCCTCTGTTATTATTATGATTATATAGTTTAGTAGTAAATTGAATTGAAATGAAATGAATGTTTGAACTGAATTGAATTGAAATTCAATTCAATTCAATTCATTTCAATATATATATTAGTTGCAAGTTAGCAGCAACAACAACATACATGCATGCATCCATGAATGATATATGTATATACTGAACTGAATTGAATTAAAATGATGGCCTCCAGTGGACCGGCCTAGTCCCTTATATTGGGTCACGTCCGGCCCGGCCAGATCCGACCCAACCCGAAGCCCACCGTACTGAGGGTCATGTGCCGGGCTGGGCTTAATATTTTCATCTATATCCCGACCCGGCCTGGCCCGCTACAGTTCATGGGCTCAAGAGGCCCGGCCCGAGCTCGGCCCGGCCCATTCAAATTCGTTCTAGGTCGGTCCTGCCCATTTGACAGCTCTATGTAAGAACAAGAATGTAATATTTTTGAGGGAGAGCATCATGTAGATGCAAGCATCCTGAAAATGCTAATGGAGATATCTTGGAGTATGTCTTTGCGCATTGTACTCTTTTCTTTGGTTGAGGTTTTTTCCACTAGATTTTTCCTTAGAAAGATTTTTAACGAGGGAGTGTAAGTCACACCCACTTGGATTCCTGAAGAATCATATTCCTGAAGAATATTATTGTACTCTTTTCTTTTCTATGGATTTTTTTTTCCAAAGAATTTTTCTTAGAAAAGTTTTTAATGAGCCAATAATTAAAGTGGACATTCAAGGGAGAGTGTTGTGATTTGGATACATACAAATATGTATGCCCTTATTCATACCCACAACAACCTCTATCTCATTTTCCTCTATATATGTTATGAATGAGAAAAGCTACGGACATTCTTTCTGGCTACCAATTTCTTCTCTTTTTCTCTCATTTTCACAACAGAATGAATGATGCTAAACAAAGTCCGTTTTCAATGCCTCATTTTAGATACTTAATGCATTTAAGAGCTGTTATAATTAGAAATATCAAAGGATAACTCTTGTATTTACATTGATACTTTCTATTAATTTTAGTTAATCTTTTAATTAGTAAATATAATAAAGAGTATTTTTAGAAAGAAAACTTTTACGATGAAACCTACTTTTGGCATTATACAGTATAATAGTTTTACTCTTATTTTTACATTATGTATAGAAGGGAGGCTATTATGGAACTTTCACCTCGGACCCCCATCAGCTCAGGGCAGGACCTACCCTGGTTCAGTTATGAGTAATAGCTGTCGGCCATGAGTAATAGGCGTTAGGACTACATATATGTGAGTTCCAACCATAACAAATAGAAAGCATACATAAATTTGATTTATTTGTACTAGTATAAACGTGCCCCCCCCCCCCCCCCCCCCCCCCCCCCCCACCACCACCACCACCAAAAAAAAAAAAATTTAACAAACACACACCCACACCCACACACCATATAAAAAAAATTTGTTTAATTTTTTGTATATGAGTTTATCTATACCCAGCCTACCCCAACTTAGAATCCTAGCTCCTTCCCTGTCTACTTATATGTGAGTTCCCGGGTTCAATTCTTGGTGAAAACAAATTTTTGTTATATATATATTTACACTTTTTTTACATTATGTATAGGAGAGCCATTTTGGAAGTTTCGTCTCGAACCCCAATTAGCTCAGAGTCGGACCTGCGCTGAGCCGGCCATGTAGGGGTGAGCATTCGGTTTATTCGGTTTAAACCGAACCGAATAACCCAAAACCGAATTGGACCGAAACCGAATAAGCAAAACCGAAACCGAACCGAATTGGCCCAAAACCGAATCAAACCGAACCGAATTAAATCGGTTCGGTTTTCGGTTTATTCGGTTTATTCATATTTTTTTGATTTTTTTGAGCTTTTTTTGTTAATATATATAGTAACTAAATATACATAGACATATTTAGTATATACCTATATATATTTAGTATGTACCTATATATATTAATGCTTATATATATAGTACACACACACACACACACACACACACACACACACACACACACACACACACACATATATATATATAAATTAATTAATTAAATTTTTTTATTCGGTTTTCGGTTTTGGACCGAAACCGAAACTCAAAACCGAATAAAAAAATTTAGTATTTTCAAAACCGAAACCGAACCAAATTTTTTTAAAACCGAACCGAACCTCTTATTCGGTTCGGTTCGGTTCGGTTCGATTTTTTGGTCCAAAACCGAATAATGCTCACCCCTACGGCCATGAGTAATAGCTGATAGGACTACATATATGTGAGTTCCAACCATAACAAATAGAAAGTATACATAATTATGATTTATTTGTACTAGTATATAGGCACATGCATTACACGTATTTTATTCTAGTTAAACAAAATAAACAATCGTTTCTTAAAATTTGTACTATATGATAAGAATAAATAACAATTTTTTATGTTTTTTTTTACTGCTTAGAAGAGCAAATGATAGTTTTCGCTAATTTTTATATGTAATTATTTAACTACTCTTGTAAAAAATTTAATGAATAATTTTAATTAATAAATATAAGTAAAAATATTTTTGGATCAGAACTTTCACGATAAAAGTTCTAACTTAAATACTATAGAAATATAGGTTGCATGATAAGTTGATTGTTGCTTGCATGGTTCCATCATTCATCACTGAGCATTTAAAATTTGAATTTTTGAAGATCTTCTTTGCTTTCAGCAGCTTTAATGTCAAACGTTAGGGGTATTATAGGTCTCCTTATTGAAAAGAAGTTGCACTCATGTGGGGACAATTGTGTTATAGTAAACGGTAGGCACACTATTCCAAATTATGATTGATCCTTTGAGGATGATTATTGAACAGTGTGACAGAGAGAACTGACTGTGTTCAGCTCTGATATTTTATTTTAAACATCCTGATACGACCTATTGCACCAAAACCTACTGCTAAGGACATACTGCAATAAAAAAAAAATTATGAACATATAATATATTATAGAAGTTAAGAATGTAAATACTACTATAATATTTTAAATGGGCGACGGCATTACTCATATTCAAGAACTTTACTATAGGCATTGTCTCATATTTGGAATCAAATAATGTAGGTGTTTAATGATACAAGAGGAAATATATGTAAAAGCACCAAAAAAATTGTTGGGTTTTGGTCTTTTTCAAAGAGATTTTTAGTCCCACATCGGCTAGACCAAAAGACTTGTATCTCTATATATTAGCTTTGCTAGTTTAGAGATGTATATGTGGTGTGGAGGTGCACATGGGTGTGCCATGTGCGGTTATTTTTCTAATGGAAAAAAGGCTAAATCAACAATTGAAAGCATTCATGTTTTTTGCTCTTGGAAAATTTATTTCCATGGGAGCTAAGCCTCGTAGGGGCTTAGCGACTCGGACTCGGACTCATGGGCACATGAGGCATAATGTGACGTTTTGTTGGCGCACTTTGCACTTATCGCGAGCCACTTGCGCTACCACGTTGCGCGCCACAGGTTGCGCAACCAGGGTGCGCGCAGTTGGCACAACTTGCAGCAGAACGTGCGTTTGCACGTTCTGGACGGTTGCTACATGTTCGGGGTGGTTTTTACCACGTCCCTAACTTTGTGGTAACCGAGCAGTTGCTGCAGGGCCTATATAAGGCATCATCTCTCTCACAAGGCAGATACATATACAAGTAAGAGAAGCCACCACAGAAAGTTTACGAAGTATTTTTTAACACAAGTAAACAGAGAATTCAGAAGTGTTCTTTAACACTGTTCTGATCGGAATTTGCTTGCAAATTCCAGCAGCCTTCGAGAGAGAGAAAAGGCGCCGCACCAGCGTTGCTTTTGCACGGGAGTCCGTGTCCATCCGAGGAGTCAGAAGAGCAGGAGTGTTCCAAGTTCTCCGACGAACTTGCTGGTTCCTGGAAGCTGTTCGTGTAGGGCGAATAAAGCTTTGAGCAACGGTGATTATTCACCCCAGCAGGAGATCTTCCATCTTTCGCTAGTCACCTTCTTTATTGCTGCCAGTAATTCTGATTGTACTTTCTTTTTAGAAGTACTACGATCGATTGCTGTTGATTACGAAATCTTTTAGATTCTCGTAATTCATGATCACCTTCCTTGAAGTGTTGATTTGAAATATTGTCTTTACAATCGTTTCATATTCTCAAGTTCTCAAGTTTTCCATCGAAAAATTGTGCCCCGGCATTAACAATCTCAAAGCTTTAATGCTACGATGGAAAACGTTAATGCTTCACTCCTCAATACTGACTTTTGTAAGTTAGAAAAGTTTGATGGAGAGCATTATCAAGTCTGGAAGAGGAAGGTTTATCTCACTCTTCAACTCAGAGACGTTGATCACGTGCTTCTTGAAGAGGAACCTATCGTTCCAGATACTGGGTCTGCTGCCGCAATCACTGCGGCTACTAAACTTCAGGCCAAATGGGGAAAGGAAAATAGCATTTGTAGGCTGCTTATCCTGAATGCTATGGAGGATTCCCTAGCAGAATCCTACAGTAAGAAACCATTTGCCAAAGACATATGGGAGTCTCTGGAGAAACTGTACGAAGAAGACAAAAATAGGAGCAAGATATTTGTGGTTGAAAAATATCACAAATGGCTCTTTGAGGACGAGAAGTCCATGTTGCCGCAGGTAAAGAAATTTCTGAAACTGTGACAAAATTTGGAAGACGAGGCGATGCCCCTCCCCGACAAGTTTGTTGTTGGAGGGATTGTCTCAAAGCTCCCCGCTGGGTGGAGTAAGTTCTATGCAAATATGCATAGGAAGAAGCTTGAGATCAGCCTTGGAGATCTCTTGCAGGAAATCTATATTGAGGACCAGATACGGGCTCAACTGAAGGTGGACGCGCTGTCCAAGCAATTGGCTAACGCCAATCTGGTTCATACCAAGGAACCAAGGGGAAAGCAGGTGGCTTCCCACAGCAAGAAGAAGGACCCTAACAATCTGAACGTGAAGGGGACTTCCTTCAAGCGAAAGAAGGCAAAGTTACAGATGCCTTGTTTCAAGTGTGGCAAGAAGGGCCACTTCAAAAGTGAATGCAAAGCAAAGACCAAGCAATCAGAGCAAGGAGAGCCTAGTAAGGTATCTATGATCACTGACGTTGTTGCTACGATTGCGCAGGTTAATGCGGTAAGGACTGACTCTGACTGGTGGGTAGACACTGGAGCCTCCTGCCATGTCTACTCCAGTAAGGAGTGGTTCACCACCTACACACCTACTTCTGAAGTGGTTATGATGGCGAAATAGGCACAAGCTGAAGTGCTCGGGATTGGGACGGTGGTGTTGAAGCTGACTTCGGGGAAGTCTCTGACGTTTCAAGGCGTGAAGCACGTACCTGCTATCGCCAAGAACATGATCTCAGGAAGCATACTCTGCAACGCAGGCCTCATGATGGACATCAGTACTGGCCAGATGGTGATGTCTATCAAGGAAACATATTTTGAGAAAGCTTTTTATACCGAAAGAATGTTCAAAATTTAGCTTGTAAATCAGTCCAATGTAATTAATGTGATTAATAAAATCACTCCTTCTGCTTATACTCTTGAGTTGTGGCATAATAGGCTAGGACATGTTCATTGTAAACGAATAAACAGAATGTCTAGTCTAGGACTTATCTCCAAGTATGGGGGTAAGGTAGAGAAATGTGAAGTTTGTGCTCAAACAAAGATCACAAGAAAACCCTTTCCTCGGGTTAATCGAAGTACAGATCTTCTGGAGTTGGTACACTCTGATATCTGTGACTTCAAACAGTTCTCTACAAAGGCCGGGATAAAGTATTTCATAACCTTCATTGATGACTTCTCAAATTATGCGTTCGTCTACTTGCTGAAGGCTAAAGATGAAGCATTCGAGAAGTTCAAGGAGTTCAGAGCCGAAGCTGAGTGGCAGACTGGACAACAACTCAAAAGAATAAGAAGTGATCAAGGTGGGGAGTACAGGTCTCATGAATTCGCATCGTTCTGCAAAGAATATGGAATTGTCAATGAGACTATGGCTCCATACTCTCCTCAATCAAACGGAGTAGCGGAGAGGAAGAACAGAACATTAATAAAAATGATTAACTTAATGTTGTTGACTGCTGGCCTTCCTAAGTGCTACTGGGAAGAAGCTGTACTGACGGCCACTTTTATTCTGAATAGGGTGCCTTATGCAACTTCTGACATTACTCCTCATGAACTCTGCTTCAAAGTCAGACCTAACTTAAATGTCATTCGAGTGTGGGGGTGTCTGGCATATGTCAAGCTTCTAGATCTGAAGATTCAGAAGCTTGGGACAAGGACTACTAAGACGATCTTCTTGGGATATGCCGAGAAGAGTGATGCTCGAAGATTTTATGATATTGAGTTAAATTATATCATTGAATCTCGATATTTTGAAGACAAATTTGCAAGGCACAAGAATATTGTTCTTGCGGATGTTTCGAAGAATAATGAGGGTGCACAGGTCTTCAATGAAGATGTGGTCCAAGAAGATGTTGTTGCTGAAACAACGATTGAACCAGAACAAGCTGAGCCGTCAGCTAAGCGTATGAGGAGGCCGAAGGATTTCGGAAGTGACTTTGTCACCTATCATGTGGAAGCTGATCTGCTTGCCTTTGATGAGGCGATGAAGACCAGATACGCAATTTTCTGGAAGGAGGCGATTGACAATGAAATTAATTCTATCATGTCAAATAACACTTGGGTGTTGGTTGATCTTTCTGAAGGAGCGAAACCCATCGGATGCAAATGGATCTTCAAGAAGAAGATGAAAGCAGACGGAACTATTGACAAGTTCAAGGCTAGGCTAGTAGCCAAAAGATTTTCTCAGAAGCAGGGAATCGACTACTTTGACACGTATGCTCCAGTAGCCCGGATGACTACCATCAGAATATTGATTGCTCTCGCAGCGATACATAAGATGGTGATACATCAGATGGATGTGAAAACGGCTTTCCTAAATGGCGAGCTGACCGAAGAGATATACATGCAACAGCCAGAGGGATTTGTCGTCAAGGATCTTGAAGACAAAGTCTGCAAGTTGGTGAAATCTTTGTACGGTCTTAAACAGGCTCCCAAGATATGGCATGAGAAATTTGACAAAGTTATAAGGTCAAATGGCTACTTGGTTAGCGAGACGGACAAGTGTGTTTACACAAAGTTCGCTGATGGAAGAGGTGTGATCGTTTGTCTATACGTGGATGATATGTTTATCCTAGGTACGGATATGAGCTGTGTCACGGAGACAAAGAAATTCATCTCGAGCAAATTCAGTATGAAGGACTTGGGGGAAGCTGATGTGATCTTAGGGATCAAGATCATCCGGACAGACACTGGACTAGCGCTATCACAGTCTCATTATATTAAGAAAATGATCACTCGTTATGGGTATCGGGATCTTCCAGGGATCGATACGCCGTACATGTGTGATCTGAAGCTGAAGCCTAATTCAGGGGAAAGCGTCAGGCAGCTGGAGTATGCAAGCGTAATCGGGAGTTTGATGTATGCTACTACTGCCACAAGGCCTGACATAACTTTTACCGTAGGAATGCTGAGTCATTTCACGAGCAACCTAGGTGTTGAACACTGGAAAGCTGTAAAACGGATTATGAGATATCTCAAGAAGACTCAGACATATGCACTGTACTACAGCGGAGATCCTCCTGTAGTAGAAGGCTTCAGTGATGCCAGCTGGTGCTCAGAGGTGGAGAGCGAGAGGTCCACAGGTGGATTCATTTTCACAATGGGTAGAGCTGCTATATCGTGGAAGTCGAAGAAACAGACTATGCTCTCGCGGTCATCCATGGAATCTGAGTTCTTTGCACTTGATACCGCAGCCGAGGAAGCAGAACGGCTTCGGGAGCTCATGTATGATCTTCCAGTAGTTGGGGCACAAATACCGACAATACCGATATACTACGACAACCAGACGACTGCGGCGGTGGCATCAAATGACCTCTTCAACGAAAAGAAGAGGATTGTGCGGTTGAAGCACAGGGCAGTACACGATCTTATCAAGAGAGGTGTTATTGCAGTGATTGATGTTCGGAGTAAGAAAAACCTGGCGGATCCGTTCACCAAGGGCCTCAAGCGCCAGCTGGTCGATGACTCAGCATGTAAAATGGGCTTGAAGGCATTCTGATATTAGTTATTGTATTCTACCATAAAGTTTTATGCTATTAGTTCAAAGATTTATCTACTAGGCATCTAGCTTTTGGTTCAAGGGAGGACCACTAACTGGAAGAATATCAGGAACGGTGGGTACATGTTCTATAGGGCATGGAGAGGTTACGGACCTATAACCACTGTTGTCTACTGTTGTTTTTCTGTCCTGTGGAAAGGTTGGCTTAATTGCCTTAATGAGTTCTCAGGCAGAGTGAATGCCTGGTGTGCTTTACAGGAAGTACGGTAGAGCAGCACTACAATGAGTGAAACTCCATGCTACAGTGGGGTGACTCCATAATGAGGTTCCTATATGTGGGGTGCTACCCAGGAATGGGATAAAGCCTCGGCTTTGCAGGCCAAGTCACCGCGGCGTAGCACCGCAAATAGCAGTTAGTCTAATGCTGTATGTTAAAATAAAGAGGGATGTAGTCAGCACTACAAAGAGGAGGAGTTCCTCATGTTACAGTGGCACGACACCACGATGAGGTACCCGGTTAGGGATAAAGCCTCGGCCTTGCAAGCCATGTCGTTGCAGCGTAACACCGCAAGGGAGCCTAAGGCTTCATGCTGAGTAGTTTGGCACTACAAAGAGGCGGTTGCCTCATGCTATAGTAGTATGACACTACGATGAGGTTCCCGGTATGGGGTAAGGCCTCGGCTTTAAGCCATGTCATAGAGGCGTAGCACCGCAAGGGAAGCGCAAAGCGCTACATACCATGTCTCTTTATAATGAACTCACCTATAGTGTATGGACAAAGAGATACCAGGCCGTCTCATGAGGGTAAACTTGTAGACGTCCAAAATTATACACTGAAACCAGGCTGGCACAGGGCCTTTAATGTGTAGCCAGAAGCACACGTAACTACATTATGTGAGTGGAAAGAATTTTAGCTATGATGCAGAATTCAAGGCTTAGTCCATTCTTGTATTATAGTCTGTTGTTTGAACCATGCGGGAAGATTCAAGTTGTCAGTGACATCTCTCCTAATGTATGATGGACAGTTACTGTGGGGAACACTTATACTCATATATAGAGATATGTGGGGGATCGTTGGGTTTTGGTCTTTTTCAAAGAGATTTTTAGTCCCACATCGGCTAGACCAAAAGACTTGTATCTCTAAATATTAGCTTTGCTAGTTTAAAGATGCATATGTGGTGTGGAGGTGCACATGGGTGTGCCATGTGGGATTATTTTTCTAATAGAAAAAAGGCTAAATCAACAATTGAAAGCATTCATGCTTTTTGCTCTTAGGAAATTTATTTCCATGGGAGCTAAGCCCCGTAGGGGCTTAGCGACTCGGACTCGGACTCGGACTCGGACTCGGGCTCATGAGATGTAATATGGCAATTTGTTGGCGCACTTTGCACTTAGCACGTCAGCATCGTCACTAGGCGCATAGTGCGCTTTAGTTGCGCTCGTTGCGCGAGCCACTTGCACTGCCACGTTGCGTGCCACAGCTTGCACAACCAGGGTGCGCGCCAGGGTGCGCGCCAGGTTGCGCTCCAGGTTGTGCACAGGTTGTGCATAGGTTGTGCCAGGTGCGCCGGTTGTGCCGGTTGTGCACGTTGCGTACGTTGTGCAAGTTGCGCGTATGGCGCACGTTGCGCTAGTGGCACAAGGTGGCACAGGTCGTACAGGTTGCGCAGGTTATGCAGTGGCGCAGTGCACGCAGTGGCACAGGTTGGCACAAGTGGTTCAGTGCACGGAGTGCAAGGTGTGCGGGGTGCGCGCAGTTGGCACAACTTGCAACAGAACGTGCGTTTGCACGTTCTGGGCGGTTGCTACATGTTTGGGGTAGTTTTTACCACGTCCCTAACTTTGTGGTAAACGAGCAGTTGCTGCAGGGCCTATATAAGGCATCCTCTCTCTCACAAGGCAGATGTATATACAAGTAAGAGAAGCCACCACAGAAAGTTTACAAAGTGTTTTTTAACACAAGTAAACAGAGAATTCATAAGTGTTCTTTAACACTGTTCTGATCGGAATTTGCTTGCGAATTCCAGCAGCCTTCGAGAGAGAGGAAAGGCGCCGCACCAGCGTTGCTTTTGCACGAGAGTTCGTGTCTATCCAAGGAGTCAGAAGAGCAGGAGTATTCCAAGTTTTCCGACGAACTTGCTGGTTCCTGGAAGCTGTTCGTGTAGGGCGAATAAAACTTTGAGCAACGGTGATTATTCACCCCAGCAGGAGATCTTCCATCTTTCGTCAGTCACCTTCTTCATTGCTGCCAGTAATTCTGATTGTATCTTCTTTTTAGAAGTACTACGATCGATTGCTGTTGATTACAAAATCTTTTTAGATTCTCGTAATTCAGGATCACCTTCCTTGAAGTGTTGATTTGAAATATTGTCTTTACAATTGTTTCATATTCTCAAGTTCTCAAGTTTTTCATCAAAAAATTGTGCCCCGGCATTAACAAAAATTATTCAAATACATGTGAGCAACGCTATTGTGCCGTGTTATACATGTTCTGGCTAAACACAGCGATTGAAGTGGTAAGATTTCAGGTTCTGAATATAGGTTATCGAAGCTTTGTCCCTAGATATTATTTTGAGACGTTTCAGATATGGTCTTTCGTATGTATGGCTCGTTTCAAATGAAACTTATCGCTATTGATTCAATGATTGTTATAGTAGCATATATATATATATATATATATATATATATATATATATATATATATATATATATATATATATATATATATATATATATTGAAGCAATGGGTACTTGTGACGAACTCGCCTCCACTGGGACTCGAATTCTCGATCACTTGGGCCGCATGCATCTCTTTTAACCACTAGGCTAGAGGTCATATATATATATTTTTGGAATATGGGTGAATTTATTCCTCGCATATAGCGGAAAAGGTATTACAGTACATAAATATCACAACTTTCCATGCCACAAATTATAATATTATGGGGCCATTACTGATACATCGAATTCTATGTTATGTAGAATTCCAATAGGGGGTAGTCAAGCCCTCGATAATACGTCTGTTCTGCTCCTTCCAGATGTGCCAAACGGACGCGACGAGACGAACTCTGGCTCTTCTAGCCCACCCCGGACCCCGGCCTTTGTGATCTCGGATCCAACTGAGAATACTCCGGATGTCTCTATCCATACCAACTCCTCCTCTCAGCTGCGCGCACTGCTCATTCCAAAAGTGCCAGGTCACCGGGCATACAAAGAAGAGATACCCCATAGATTCGTCCTTTCCATTACATAGCACACATTTGGCATCCGGGATCTGCATCCCAAACCTGAGGAGTCTGTCTCTCATCATCAGTCTACCCCGAAGAAGTCGGTATGCACATAGTTGCATTTTTTGGGCAACCCCTTGCCCCAAATAAAGTCTACCTCCTCAGCCCGGTCGTGGTGGGTCCGAACCAAATCGTAGCAGCTACGAAAGCAGAATAGACCTGACCCGCCCCCCGTACCTGGGCCGGCCCAGCTCCAGGAATCCCCATGCTGGCTAGCGTCAATAGTAATAAGGCGAATCTTCTCGGCAAGCTGAGCAGTATAGGGATATCCTTCTGGCCTCTAAACTCCATCTTTGATGATCCGACTGCATGTGAACCCCTTCCCGCTTCTCTATCCAGCTGACCTTTCAATATCTCGAGCAAGGATCTGGAACCCAACCAAGGGTCTAGCCAGAGGTCGGTAGTCGTTCCATCTTTCATGCTCCTGCAAATAGTGGTCTGAAGCCCTGGTCGACACCTCAGAATGGCCTTAAACGTGACCGAAAAATTGTTGTCTATCCTGCAGGCCCAGAAGTTAGTCCTCCTTAAGTATCTGTTCGCAATCCATTCCGTCCAGAGCGACCCCTTGATGAATCTTCAGGCCATCTTCACATAAGCTGCCTTCCTGACCGCATGAAGAGGCCTCAACCCCACTCCTCCTTCCTCCCGAGGCCGACATAGATGGTCACAGGAGATCGCATACATCTCTCCCCTCCAGATGAAGTTAGTACAGATGGCCTCCACTTTTCGAATAGTAGCCGTAGGGATCTGGATAGACTGGAGCTAGAACATCGTGACGCCCGCAATAACCGAACGCACCAACTCAATCCGTCCGCCAAATGATAGACCCGCAGCTTGCCAGCCTTCTACTCTCCTCTGAGCAAAATCTACCAAGCTGTGACAATCCTGCTCTCTGGCATAGTTGACCGTCAGCGGGACCTCCAGGTATTTCACTGGGAGCTCGCCTCAGTCCACTCCCAAGGCGAAGGCTCTCTCCTCATGCTGTGTACACCGGGAGCTGAAGTAGACTCTGATTTTTTTCCCTATTTAACTGGAGCCCAGATAGCCGCCCGAACTTCTCCATAATGTCAGAGAGCGCTCTCATTCTCCGATGGAAGGCTGGAGTAGCACCAATAAGTCGTCAGCATAGATCAAATGAGAGACAACCGGACTCACCAATCGGAAAAGGGGGACGATCCTCTTGCTATGCATCATCGTATCCATCATGCATGTAAAGTACTCCATCACCAAGGTAAATAAATACGGGGAGAGGGGGTCACCCTGTCTCAACCCCCTGTTGCTCCTGAAGAAGCCATACGGTGTGCCTTGGATGAGGACTGAGAAAGTAGGGAAGCAAATGCACTCCCTCACCCTCGCAACCCACCTCTCGTCGAACCCCATGGCAAGCATTAAGTGACACAGAAAGTCCCTGTTGACCGTATCATAAGCTTTCCGGAGGTCAAGCTTCACACAAGCCTTCATCCCTCCAGGTTTGCTGAACTCCTTCACCATCTCATGAGCTAGCAGACTGTGCTCCGCTATCGACCGGCCCTTGATGAACGCTGCTTGATTCTGGGACACCAATCCCTGCATAATCCCCTCCATACGCCTGCACATAAGATGAGTGATAATCTTATAAAAAAATTACAGCAAGCAATAGGCCGAAAATCTGCAAGTGAGGTCGCTCCCTCCTTCTTAGGAACCAGCGTTATAGAAGCATGGAAATAAACAGAAAAATCCTATGCGGCTCAAGACTAGAAGAGTTTCATGCGGCTCAAAAGTTTATTAGAGCGCCATGCGGCTCAAAAGTTCATTAGAGCGCCATGTGGCTCAAAAGTTCATTAGAGTTCCATGCGGCTCAAAAGTTTATTAGAGTTTCATGCAGCTCAAAAATCCCCATAGCTCCATGCGGTTCTATGCAGCGGCCTCATTCAATGCCACGTACAGCTGGTCATCAAGCAGCTGCCTCATTTAATGCTCTGACACAACAAAGCGGCTCTGACATAAAGGAGAACTGACAGCTCTGACATAAAGCTGCAATGATGACTCTGACATAAAGGCGTGCTCCTAGGGAAACGAAGAAAATCTCTAGTAGCTGGCACAAATCCATCAAATCCCAAAGTCTTCCATACAGCTTTGACACGTGGCCAGCCGCATGCGGTTCAGATGGAGGCCACCCCCATGCGGCTGCTACTCTCATGCAGCTCGAATTATGGGGGCCATCTTTATGCGACTCGAATCCTGAGAGGCCACCCCTATGCGGCTGCTACTCGCATGCGGCTCGGATTATGGGGGCCATCTTCATGCGGTTCGAATCCTGAGAGGCCACCCCCATGCGGCTGCTACTCTCATGCGGCTCGGATTATGGGGGCCATCTTCATGCGGCTAGAATCCTGAGAGGCCACCCCCATGCGGCTGCTACTCCCATACGGCTCAGATTATAGGGGCCATCTTTATGCGGCTCAAAATGCTAAGAGGCCACGCCCATGCAGCCTTGACACGTGGACAGCCTTATGCGGTTTAGTTAGAAACCACTCTCATGCGGCTCAGATTTTGGAGGCCATACCTATGCGGCTGTCACCTTCATGCGGTTCAAATCCTGAGAAGCCACCCTTATGCGGCTCTGTCAAGATACCCTGTTCCTGTGGCTTGCGATTAGGACACGTGGCAGAAGATCAGTTCCCCCGCATTCCTACGACTCGCAGCATAATGATGGTTGGACACGTGGCACCAAATTAATCAAGATTTATCCACCCAGATTTGTTACTATCAACAACCAGATTTAGTGCAATCATCGTAATGGCCCGGATCGAATCAGATTTATTATAATCAAGCAGATTGAACACGTGGCAAGATATCCGAGCTTGCCATAATAAATCATAAAGATTCATGTCGATCAACATTAATTGCCCATACGGATTTGGCACAATCAACATTAACTGCCCAGATTTATTGCAATCAAGGTTAACGGCCCAGATTAATTGTCAACCAAGCAGGATCAAGGAAAATGGTAATTAATCTCCAAACCGCCGACCTTTCAAGAGAAAATCATTACAAACCCTAATGATCACACTCTACCCCTATAAATAGCAAGGTGCCATTCCCTTGCAAAACTCGGGAGAAAGAGAGCACAGAGAAGCACACAGAGAGAGAATACCCCCGACTGGACACACAGAGAGACAAAGGTACGCACAGAAGAGTCTTTTCACACATTTTGAGAGCATTTCTTCATCAGAGCCAAGGCTACGTCCGATCGTCCAAGGAGTAAGGCAGAGCTACCGTGGCTTTCCCGAGCCTCTACCGTCACCCTCCAGAATCAAAAATAAACAATCGTACTTAAATTGCTGTACCTAGGTTTTTGTCCCTAGGCTTTTTTTGTATGAGCGAGTTTGTATTGTGAGTCTAAGTTCAGTCCTCCTATAAAATTGTTCTGTACTTCTACAATCAATGGCAAATACGATGGCGAATCTGCTGGGAACTAACTTCTCCACGGCTGAGGAGTTGGTGACGCAATCGGATACAGCCAAACTTTGCTCCACTCAACAAATACTGGTCGCCCGGTTCGACCAGCAGGCGTTTGAAGAAATGCTCTCCGACAGGAGCGCTAGCCCGGTCCAGCGACGAGCCTGCACGAAGAAGGCCCGCAGGGAGTGGAGGCCCAAATCATTCGTTCTTCCCCAAATTCTCGAAAGAGTACTCTCTGTTGCCCAAAACGGCAAGGAAGACTCTCTTGCGGCCCCACTTCAGACCATAGAGGACTCTGCTGTCCCCAAGTCCGACAGAGGAAAATACTACGATGCTGGACTTGCAGGGGCAAAGGGTAACACTACACGGTCCAGGAAGAAGCCGCAGAAGGGCGCTAGCCGCATGAAGATTCATGCGGCCACAAAAGCCAGCCGCAGACAGAAGGCTCATGTGGCCAGTACTACCAACCGTATGGAGGATGCTCATGCGGCCACTACGACTCCCAACCACGTGAAAGAGGCACATGCGGCCACTACAGCTCCCAGTCGTATGCAAACTACCAACCGCATGTGGGCTGCTTATGCGGCCACAAATGCCAACCGTATGCAGATAGGCTATACGGCTAGAAATTTCAGCCGTAGGCCATCTGGTTCATGCGGCTCGGGCTCAGTCTTTGACCGCCTCTCAGGCGATCCTGATCCCAGATACTCCCATGTGCCAGTCTCTGTTGACTCTTCCTACTATGCACTCTCAGGTGCTAGAAGGAAGAAGTCTCGGACAGCGCAGGCTCATCGAGCTCAGACAGCTGTCCCAACTTCTGACTATCAGGACGTCCCGCTGACTATTACGCGAGCCTCTGATGGAAAGTTGTATAAAACTATCCGTGTCCAGCCTCCAGCGGCCAACGAACGGGATAGTTATCAAGAATCTTCCAACAATGATCGGGGGCAAGTACTCGTACTACCCCCACATCAGGAGGAAGACAGGACGCCAATACACCCATGTGCTCAGGACTTTCGGGTCCACAAAGCGAGTGACTTGTGCAATGTGATTCTTCACAAACGTAAGGAAATAGATGAAAACTTGGTGTGCAGAAAGTCCTTTTATGGGCATTACTGCACTCATGTCATTGTCAACTGCTGCTGCAGCAAGGCGGCCACACAAGAGGAGCGACGATCTGTCTTCCAACGACTGCAACACCCAAGCTCGGAAGACGAGGAGCTTCTTGTCGCCTCCTGTAATTCTGCTCACAAGATCTTTGGCAGCGGGAGAGGGAAGAAAACAAACATCTCTAGTCCGAAAATCTCAACCAAGAAACTCTCTTCTAAGCGGTCATCCACGACCGATACGGAAGGAGTTTTACAAGGTACTCGCTCAAAAACAAAATCTGCCACACTTGGAGGTTCGTCATCCACATCTCTTGGAGGCGCTGGAGCCGGGGGTAGCACTCCTCCAAACATCCACGACAATCTGGTGTTCCAAGAATATAATCCAGGGGAAATGATTCTCCCAACAGATGCAGCAGGTTCCGACGTCCCCGAGGACGTCCACGATTCTCAAGACGAGGCAATCTCTAAAGCTGGAGGTACCGCTCCTTCTGTGTCCGAACCAGAGGAGAACATTCCTACATACACTGACGACTTCTCTGTACAAGGGTATGACTCAGAGGGCACGTTCTCCACCGTTCCTTCCATCTCTCCTCATGTGAGGACGGTATTCATGACAGACAGCAACTAAGATGGTCCCAGTGATCGCCAACGCATCGACACTCTGGAAGCCATACTTCTTACCTTGGTCAAGTCTGTGGATAAGATCAAGATGGCCCTTCCAACTCTACAAGGAAGAACTCTTGGCCAAACAAACGTAGGAACCGCGGTCAATGCAGACTCGAACTCAGCCGCACCAAACCCGGGTGATAATCCTCCTGAAATATCGGCTCCCACCACTGCAGACGAGGCCAGAGAGGCAAGAAGAGAGGTCCAGGAGCTCCGGGCCATGTTCCACGCCCGAAAAAACTGCCAGGACCTCAGGATACGACAACTGTATCCCGTTACATGGAGAGATGTGCCCTTTCCACCAAGATATAAACCATTCAATCTCAATCCATATTATGGGAAGACATCCGCAAGCAGGTACATCACCTAATTCGAAGTCACAACCGACCACCTGTCTCATGATGACGCCATCCTCACGCGGTTGTTCATTGGAGCGTTGGAAGGGGTCGCCTTTGACTGGTACCGCAACTTGTCGGACAACTGCATCCATTCCTTCGTCGGCTTCAAGCGTATGTTCCTGGAGAGGTTCTATGAAGTATGACAAGATGTGACGATGTCCACCCTCATGGACGTTTTCCAGGGAGAAAAGGAGCTGACAAGGAACTATATCGAACGGTTTCGTCAAACCGCAATGAAGTTGCCTTCCGGTAACCCCGATTCCTCCTTGATTGAAATTTGCCAAAATAGGCTGCTTCCCACAATCAGTCTCTGGATGGGTGAAAGTCAGTTTAAGGATTGGAAGATTTTCATTATCAGCGCTACTAGCGCAGAAGACAAGTTGAAGAAAGCTCGCCAACTGGGATTACACGTCTCGAAAGGAGAAGACAAGGGCAGATGCCCTAACACCAACAGCAATAATGGTAGTAACCCCTCCAACAATTGAGACAACAAGGGCAAACAGGCTATGGTGGCTGACACAGCTCTGAACCCTGAACCGAAGCCGACAAAGAAGTAGTGGCCTCAAATGACCTACTCCTTCGAAGACAGCCATGTCAAGCCCATCTTGGACATGCTCATACAAGGAGGTCGAATTCAGCTCCCTATTCCAAGACGTAAACCTCATCCTGCAGAGATGGAAGTCCCCAAGTACTACCACTATTATCGCTATGTCCATCATGCTACACAAGACTGCTACCAACTGAAGCGATACATCCAACATCTTATCGATTCTAAGGCCTTGGCTATTGATTTCGAAGAGGTGACCATAGCAGCCAACATGGTATCAGTACAATTTGACAACTTTTCTCCGACAAAGACTCAAAATGGAGTAGTACCCGTCCCCAAAGCAAGGATGGAAGTCGCTAACCTTTCACCTCCCTGAGACCAGGCTGCTGGTCTAGTACCCCTTACCACATCACAAGGGAAGGTCATGTGGGTCCATCCGAATCTGGTACCTGAAGTGACTCAGTCCGTACCACCCTCCACCAGCAAGAAAAAGAGTGGGAAAGTCAAATCATGTCGTATAATCTCTACAGAGGTCGAAGAAGCTACTACTGTTGTTACCAGATCCAGCGCACAAACCCAACCTCCACCGGGTAACTTGGCTGAAGATCATCAGCCGACAGCTGCTGATGCCCCAGGACCTTCTTAAACCCCGACGATCGACAAGCTTAGGCCGAAGGAGACTCGCTTTGACAAGCCGCTCCTAAGAGAGACACCTCATGGGCTGGAAAGGCCCTACAACTTTGACATCTTGGCACAATTGGCTAACACACCAGCCAAGTTATCATTATACGAGCTCCTAAGATGCTCCAAAGATGTTCACGTCACGCTGAGCGAGGCACTCCAGAATGCCGACGCGTATCTGGCTCAGTCCAATCTTACTGGAGAGAATTCGCCTGTAGATCTTCAAGACAGCGCTTGCACAGGTATAATGCCCAATATTGTCTTTACTCTGCAGGATATGCTTATCAAGACCAACCTGTATGATCACCCTCTGTATTATACTGGGTACATTGGCGATATCAAGGTGGATCGGATGTACATTGACCCCGGTTCTTCCATAAGCATCATCCCGAAGAGCCTGCAACACTATCTGCACATTCCGATGCATCGTCTGACACCGACAAACACCGCCATTAGCGGTTTCAATTCAGGCAGAAGCTATCCGATCGGAAAGATTCGTCTGAAATGCCAAATCGGCGATCTTCAATCGGAAGTGACCTGTTATGTCATAGATGCGGATACTTCCTATAATATTCTCCTAGGGCGTCCTTGGATACACGATTATATGATCGTGCCTTCCATACTGCACCAATGCTTCAAGTACGTCGATAAGCATGGCTTCGTGAGGATAGAATTTGCCGACATCGATCCCTTTAAAGGGGTCGAATCTTACTACTCCGACTCATGTTTGTATGAGAAGTCAAAAAGGCACCTTGTCAAAGAAGATATTCAAGCTCCAACTGAGGCGGCAACTGGATCGAAAGAACCTCTAACGATCCACCTCCAAGCCCGTAAGCCTAGCAGAACTGCACCCCTTATGGCCACCCTGCGTAAGGACGCAATCAGCCTCTCTGCACAGGAGGAGCAGATGATAATCCGACTGCCAAGGTCTGGCCAAGTGTCAAGACCTACGACAGAGCTACTGACAATCAGGCTGCCTAGAGCTAGCAAGCAATAAATAGAGGAGCTCAATCCCTCCGTCAAGCCGATGACGGTCCGTCTTTCCAGAATGAATTAGCAGCCGAGCGCTAAGCCAAGGACTGCTAGCCAGCCAACAACCCCCCGCCCAGCACCAAGCACCAAATTGGGGGTGGCTAGTATGCTAACGACTCCATGTTCTACTCCACCCATGGAGCCCCTGATGATTAAGCTGCCCAATCATCCTCCCAATCCACATTGACACTGGGGATGGTTGAAGACGAGCCAGAGCTGGCCAAGTATATGGCTGCTCACACTGATGTTCCATCCACAGATGATGTAATCCCACTTGAAAAGATACCTTACTTCATCAATAAAGGGTTATCTTTGAACTACCTCGAGCTTAATAAGCTTTGCACAATGTATGCTATAGAACACGGTAAAGGCACCCATCTACATACACAGGTGACAAATGTCTACACCGCAAACCAACTTACTCCAGTGGAAGACGCTTACCACATAATTGAGTGAGGGGATCATCCAATTATCTTTGGCCGGAAGAATGATCTACAACCCTTCAAGATGGAAGAAGCTGATCTCGAGCCCGACACCGGAAGACTGCCCCTTTATTTGTATAGTTTCCGATCCAAGTACCTCATGCAAAAATAGGGGTATGATCTGGAAACTATACCAGGTTTAAACTATGGCACTGGACGGCGATTACCCTTACGATTGTCAGTCCCCGCCGAAAAACCACGAGATTACTACAACACGACCAGATGTGGGCTAGGTTATGTTACACCTGCAATAACCCCGGAGAGCTCCGATGAGGAGTGTGAATGTCACTCTCATTCGTCTGAGTCACCCACTTCCGATTCAGATGTCAGTATTGGGGACATGTTCAGGCAAGTCTGGTCCGTCAATATGGCATTTGTCGACGCCTACGAAGAAGATGAAGATATTCCTGAACTTCTTGAGTTAGAACCGTGGCACAACAGCTAGATGCACAATGGAAGAAGTGGTTCGAACAAAGAGAGCCTCCCATCGAAGTTGAGGTTGTGCAAGTCGATCTTGGTGATGAGTCTTCTCCAAAGCCCATTTTCGTCAGCAAAAGTCTGACAGACGAAGAGCAGGAATCACTACTACAACTCGTCAGAGAATACATCGACGTGTTTGCCTGGAGCTACGAAGACATGTCAGGGCTGAACCTCGAAGTTACACTTCACAAACTCAATATTCGGTCGAATGCAAAACCGGTCAAGCAACAGCAACGACGGTTCCGCCCCGACATCATGAACGCCATTAAAGTTGAGGTTAACAAACTGATAGCTAGCGGCTTCATCCGTGAGGAACAACATCCAGACTGGATCGCCAATATAGTACCAGTCCTCAAGAAGAACGGAAAGATTCGAATCTGCATCGACTTCCGCAATCAGAACGAGGCATGTCCTAAAGATGAATTTCCTCTCCCTATCACAGACATCATGATTGACAACACCTGCGGCTTCGAGTGTCACCCTCATTTCCCGTATTTTGTATTTATACTTGTAATTAGATTTTTGGCATATATTTTTATTTTTCTCGACTTGCGAAATTTTGGGTTTTCTTGTATTTTGGGTTTCGGCTTGACTCGGTTTTAGTTGGGTTGGTTTGATTTTAAATCCAATGGAACACTTTAAACTATACTCCACCCTCATTCCACCACAACCACCCTCATTAAATTCCCACCAACCATTCTCTCTCCTCATTACTTTCCTCATTAATTTCTAACTCCTTCTTCTTCTTCCTTCTTCCACACAACACCCCACCCATAGGCAAGTACATCTTGCCACCACATGAAGACCAAATTTTATTTGTCTATTAGCTTAATTAGATAATTTAGAACAACATTAGAACTTGACATTTTTGGATTTGGAGCTTGGATTCTCCTAGATCTAAGTTTTTATCATTTTCAGAATTCCTTGGATTTGATTTACCAAACTTGGATTTTTGCTTATTTTGATGCTTGTATGTTGTAGAGAATTGAATTTTACACAAATTAGACTCTTGAAAATCCGGATTTTGTGTTTTATGGACCAAGTTGTGATGTTCCTAAGATTTGAAGCCATGGGTGTTCTTTCTCTTGGCAAGAGGAAGAAGAAGACCCCCTCCCCCGCGCGCGCTCTTTAGCGTGCTGCTGGCCTGCGCGCCTCGCCGCCTTGCGCCCCGCGTGCTTGGATGCATTGTGCTACCCCCGTGCCGCGCCCTTTGGCGCTGGCCGCTGTCCCGTTGGTGCGCGCGCTCTTTAGCGCGCTGCTGCCCCCGTCCGATTGCGCACTCGGCCCCCCGTCCGACTGCGCTGAGCTCCCCGGCCCCCAGCGCACTTGGCTCCCCGGCCCCCTGCGCACTTGGCCCCCGGCCCCCTACGCACTTGGGCGCGCGCCCCCTGCGCACTCGGCCTGCGCGCCCCTGTGCACTTGGCCCGCACGCCCCTGCGCACTCGGCCCATGCGCACTTGGCCACCGCGCCCCTGCGCAGTCGGCCCCCGTGCCCCCTGCGCGCTTGGCTCCCCGTGCCCCTTGGCGTGTGCGACCCTTCCCGAGCGCGTCTCTTGGCACCGCTTGCCCGAGCCCTTTACCTGGCACACCCTGTGCCATGGCTTCCCCTCCTGACCCTTGGTGTCCCCTTTGCTTCTCGGTCTTTCTCTTGCTAATTTTGTTTTTCTGAGAGCTTGATGCCCACAGCTTGACTTGACTGACCCGACACGTCTTGACACGAATTTCAGTACCTTTAATTTATGGCTAGCATTCTTTGATTTTGGCAGTAACTTGTTGGGTGCTTGTAACTTGTGGCTTTTTAACTTGTAACTTGCGACCTATAATTAATCTCCTGTAACTTGATATCTTGATAGTGGACGCCTCGACGCACTCTTGACTTGACTCGACTTGATAACTGGTCATACTTGACTTGCCCTGACACCGTGGGTGTTCTTTCTTGTTGCGTTGTACGAATCTACTTGTCTTATCTTACATCATGTCTAGGACGTGACTCCCTGGGCACCACGGCCAGGGACTCGTACTAAATTGGATTAGGCTAATAATTAGATTAAACTAGAACATAGAGAATTTCCAGTCACAAGCAAATCTCGTTATCTGGGCGCTCTAATGGACTTATAGCTTGCCGACGAGTAGAGCACATTTCCAGCACACTGTCATGTGTTGCACCTCTAAGTCACCTAAGGGTATATCGTCTCCTGGGCGATGTACCCAACCATACTCTTAACCCGCGGAAGGATAACTAGATAGTCTGCAGGGCTTGGGACTGGAAAATTCTCATTGCATCTTGTTAGTAATTAGGCTTGTGATAACCCTAGTTAGTTAAAGTAGTAAGCCGTAGTAATTGCTTGGCCGCTTGTGAATGGATGTTGTCTATCCCTGTCTAAGCCTTGTCTAGTTCCAGTACCTGGTTCCTCCCGAACATGTTTGTTTTACTTATCTTTAACAATAAATAGATAGAGACAAGTGTTATTCAGGCGAAGGGTTACAACCCCGGTCCTTGTTTGGTTTACGGGTTGTAATCTGGCTCCCGGAATGGTTCCATGTCCCCAGTCGTTTATTGTCCTGCTGTACTTTTATTACTTGTACTTTTTTTTCCATTTTCTTATGTTCTGATATGCTGGCTTTTGTCCTTATTTCGTGGCCTCCTTTGTGGCACTTGCTCTTTCTGGGGTTTGACCCAGCTGGTTTTGTGTGGCCAAATTTCGGAGCAGCACCCGAGGATCTACCGAACCTCGAGCCCGATGGTGGCGACTAGAAGGAACCCGGACTACGAGTGGGTTTTCCTTTTGTTTCATCTACTGTATTGTAAATTATTCTTTTGATGCGTTTAGCCGACGAGCACCTGTTAGCTCGATGCACATTTACTTACTATCTGTCTACGGACTGTAACATGATTAACAAATCCTAGGGTTGATCATGTATGAGTTAACTCTTGCTAGTCCTCGCATTTTGTATGACTAGCTTCATGATCAGCTGAATATGTATTATTTGGGACACCTTTTATTATATATTTGGTGGTCTACATCTTGTAATTATATCATTTGTTTGAGATTGAGACAATAGGCTTGACCTTAAGAGACCGTTGGCTTGTAGTAAACCCTCATATCTAGACAGCCGTGACCGTATAGCGAGGTGGATTTTATTTCAATATACGTAGCTGGCTATGTACGCCCCCGCTCTCCAGTATTCTGGTTCTGGGGCGTCATATGGTTTAAGTGGTGGCCCATGCAGGTCTTGGCATTCAAGATATGTGAGGGTTTACCGGATAGATGTC
This sequence comes from Iris pallida, assembly GCA_029216955.1. NCBI lineage: Eukaryota > Viridiplantae > Streptophyta > Magnoliopsida > Asparagales > Iridaceae > Iris > Iris pallida. The sequence continues at coordinate 15,484,396 of JANAVB010040817.1, read as the reverse complement.
TCAATTAGTACTCGTCCTTGATCTCCATTCATATCCTCCGAATCTCTGGATTTTCGTCCTGATCATGTGCTTGTATCATTGATCTGTCCTGGTCCTTCCTTATTGTTTTTTCTGTGTCGTCTTCTTCAGCGGCACTGTACCTGACCCCGCCGATCAGCAAGGTGGATCACTTCTCGTGGACCAGCAACCCGAAGATCAAGCCCAGCATTCCGGAGTAGCCTCCAGAGTTGTACCTCCCGGAGGAGAACCCCCAGTTCGGCCCGTCCAGCCTGCAGAGCCTGACGATGGCACCTTGGTAGGTCTCATCAGGGGCCTTGATAGCTTTTCAGGACCATAGAGGAGATGCCTTGCACCAGGTAGTGGCAGATGCTTTGACTAGAGGCGGTCATCCAGGGAACAGCGCGGCCAACAGCTTCAAGCGCTTGAACCCTCCATTCTTCGACGGCAGCGAGGATGCGATTGCCGCGAACGCTTGGCTTCAGGATACCGAGGTGATTCTAGAAGCAGCTAGGATACCTAAGAATGAGAAGGTGGCGGTGGTACGCCTACAGTTGCTGGACTTGGCTCGCAGTTGGTGGGCAGCGCAAGCCATGGGATTAGTGGCACCCATTACTTGGGCAGTATTTAGAGAAAGATTTCAGACGAAGTATTTTGATGTTGTGGCTCGGTATGACCTACAGACGAGATTTACCAACTTGAAGCAAGGAGGCAGAACGGTTGACGGTTATGCATCTGAGTTTTCTAGACTCAGTAGGTTTGCCCCCACCTTGGTGGCAACCGAGTGTGATAAGGCCCAGCGGTTCCAGCAGGGGCTGTATTTGGAGATCTTATTGGCGGTTGAGCAGTTCGAGCACCAGTTGTTCGATGCAGTATTGAGAGCAGCTAGGAGGCATGAGTACACCTCCCAGAGGATCGTAGATAGGACCGGAGGTAGGAAGCGGTCCCTCAATCAGATGTACCAATCATCAGCTCCAGTCCGACAGCAAGAGGTTTGACCATTGGAACTCCGAGACGGGTGGCCTCAGTAACGTCGGTTCAGCATTCAACCCTGACGTACCCACAGCAGCAAAAGCAGAAGCAGACTTCTGCGATGGGATGTTCTCATTACGGAAAGCCCGGCCATGTAGTGGCGGCGGATTATCGTATGGTGCAAGGATTATGCCTGGCTTGTGGAGTGGCAGATCACAAGATAGGAGCCTGCCCGAATAGGGGTAGTTCGTCCTCTTCTAATCTAACCAGTCCATCGATTAGGGGACCAGCACCTATGCAGCTGCAACAGTACCCGAGGCCCTTGTTGCCTTAGGCCCAGGCATTTTATCAGCAGAACCAGCAGCAGTACACCCAAGCCCAAGTACAGAGCAGGCAGAGAGGTTTCCAGCAGAGGGGACCCACAGCAAGAGGACAAGGTCAGGCAATGACGATGACTATGGAAGAAGAAGTTGTACCAGGTGAGGTAGTGGCAGGTACTATTCTCGTCAACTCCTCTTCAGCATTGGTATTATTTGATTCTGGTACATCACATTCATTCATGTCTGCACGATTCGCGACACGGATAGGATTGGAGCCCGAGTCATTATCAGTGAGTCTCAATATACTTACTGGTAATGGTCTTGTGGCAGTAGATCGAGTGTTTTCCTCATGTCGGATCGTAGTTAGCGGTAGAGAGTTCCCCGCTAGATTTATAGAATTCCCTATGGCAGACTATGATGTAGTCTTAGGCATGGATTGGTTGAGGAACCAGTATGCTTGGATAGACTATCATGTTGGCAGGGTTATCTTTAGTATTCCAGGTGAGCCAGAGTTTTCATTTTCCAGAGGCGCAGTAGAACCATCTTCTCCAGTATTGCGGATGGCCGTAGCAGCAGTACAGTTACCCAGGATAGTTAAAGAGTTTCCAGATGTCTTCCCAGAAGAACTTCCAGGAATGTCGCCAGAGCGGGAGATCGAGTTCGCTATAGACTTGATCCCCGGGACAGCACCAGTATTAGAGAGAGTCTACAGGATGGCACCTTCAGAGTTGGAGATTTTGTACAAGATAATTGAAAAATTAAGGACCAAGGGATTCATTCGTGCAAGTGGATCACCTTGGGGAGCCCCGATGCTTCTTGTGAAAAAGAAGGATGGTACGTCCAGGTTATGTGTAGATTATCGTACCTTAAACTCAGTGACAATCAAGAACAGATACCCTCTCCCGAGGATAGATGATTTGTTTGATCAACTCAGAGGGGCTTCAGTATTCTCGAAGATAGACTTGCGGTCAGGATACGACCAGATCAGGGTCAGAGAGCAGGACATCTCGAAGACAGCATTTAGGTCGAGGTATGGGCATCGGGAGTTCCTTGTTATGCCCTTTGGAGCGACCAATGCGCCAGCCGTATTCATGGACCTCATGAATCACATTTTCATGCCTTACTTGGATCAGTTCGTGATCGTGTTCCTAGATGATATCCTGGTCTACAGCAAGAGCGAAGCGGAGCATGAGCAGCATCTCAGAATGGTCCTTCAGACGCTTAGAGAGCACCAGTTGTACGCCAAGTTCAGTAAATACGAGTTCTGGCTCGATCGCATTTCGTACTTGGGTCACATCATTACCCGAGGAGGAGTAGAAGTGGATCCCCAGAAGATTGTGGCTATCGAGTCATGGCCAGTACCTAGTTCAGCGGCAGAGGTTCGCAGCTTCCTTGGATTGGCCGGCTACTACCGGCGATTTATTTCAGATTTTGTAAGGATTTCGGCGTCGATGACCCAGTTGACCCGTAAGGATGTGCGGTTTGCTTGGACAGCAGAGTGTCAGGAATCATTTGAGAAGTTGAAGCGAGGTTTAATAACGGCTCCCATTCTCACACTTCCAGATGGGACCGGAGGATTCACAGTTTATTGTGACACTTCAGGCAGAGGATTGGGATGTTTCTTGATGCAGCATGGGAAGGTAATATCTTATGCATCACGTCAACTTCGTGATCATGAGAAGAATTACCCGACCCACGACTTGGAACTGGTAGCAGTAGTGTTTGCACTTAAGCTTTGGCGGCACTACTTGTATGGAGACAGAGTGGAGATATTTACTGATCACAAGAGCCTGAAGTATATTTTCACCCAGAAGGACCTTAATATGCGGCAGAGAAGATGGCTCGAGCTACTGGTGGGCTACGATGTAGATTTGCAGTATCACTCAGGGAAGGCTAACGATGTAGCAGATGCGTTGAGCCGGAGAGCCGAGGTTTACTTCCTAACGGCGCAACTAGAATTATTGTCAGATCTTCAGAAGATAGGAATTGAAGTGGTTCTCCCTACCAACGTGGCATTGATGGCCAGTCTACAGGTTTATTCCAGCATAGTTGAGAGGATCTGGATGGCGCAATCTACAGATTCCAAGATTCAGTGACTCAGAGCAGAGTGTGAAGTAGGGAGAAGGCCAGAGTTGTGCATTCATGAAGATGGTACACTTCGACACGGCACTCGTCTTTGTGTATCCAGTGGAGATATCAGACAGAAGGTTATGGCAGAAGCTCACAGTTCACAGTATTCTATTCATCCCGGTGGCACGAAAATGTACCGTAATATTCGTCAGCATTTCTGGTAGAATGGCATGAAGAGGGAGATAGCCCGGTTTGTCTCTCGGTGTTTGGTTTACCAGCAGGTTAAAGCTGAACATCAGAGGCCCGCTGGACTTCTTCAGCCCTTGCCGATTCCAGAATGGAAGTGGGAGCATGTAACCATGGCCTTTGTGACTGGATTGCCTAGATCCCCAGCTGGCAGAGATGCTATTTGGGTTATAGTTGACCGACTCACGAAGGTGGCTCATTTTCTTCCATCCAGAGTTGGACAGTCTACGGCTCAGCTAGCAGAAAAGTACCTCAGGCAGATTGTCAGGCTTCACGGAGTACCCGTCAGTATCACCTCTGACAGTGATTCAAGATTCACATCACACTTTTAGCGCAGCCTGCAAGAGAGTTTGGAAACTCGTCTCCAGTTCAGTTTAGCATATCATCCGCAGACAGATGGTCAGTCAGAGCGCACCATCCAGACCCTTGAAGACATGTTGAGATCTTGTACCCTTGACTTCGATGGTTCGTGGGAAGATCACCTGCACCTGGTGGAGTTCTCATACAATAATAGTTTTCATGCCAGTATTTAGATGGCCCCGTTCGAGGTACTGTATGGCAGGAAGTGCAGGTCTCCGCTGGCATGGGATGATGTCGGAGAGAGGCAGATGCTCGGTCCAGAAATGATTGCCCAGACAGTTGAAGTAGTCAGAAAAGTCAGGGATCATCTTCGAGTCGCCCAAGATCGCCAGCGACATTGGGCCGATGCCCATCGGCATCCCTTAGAGTTTGCTATCGGCGACCATGTATTTCTTAGGATCTCGCCTAACCGCGGCATCATTCGCTTTGGCGTGCGGGGAAAGCTTAGTCCTAGGTATATAGGGCCGTTCGATATCCTGGAGCGAGTAGGAGATGTATCCTATCATCTTGCTCTTCCGCTGTCGCTAAGTGAGGTGCATGATGTATTCCATGTGTCCCAATTACGACGGTATATCCCGGACCCGAGCCATATCCTAGACCATTCGGAATTGGTTATTGGTACCAACCTTTCGTATGAGGAGAGGCCCGTGTCTATATTGGCCGGAGGGAGAAGATACTTAAGAACAAGACTATTATCTTAGTTCGTGTTGCTTGGGGTCATCACTCTCTAGGTGAGTCAACGTGGGAGCGTGAGGACGACATCTGATCACGATATCCCGACTTGTTTGACTCGTAAGGTATAATGTCTTCTTTATGCCTTATGTTTTCCATCCCTTGTTTTCATGAATGATTGTATGATTGAACTGCTTAGTATAGTTGTTGGTGCTTAGTGTAGCTTACCGTGGCAGTCTCTAGCTCCTTGACTAAATTCTGAGGACGAAATTCTTCTAAGGTGGTTAGAGTTGTCACCCTTATTTCTTGTATTTTGCATTTATACTTGTAATTGGATTTTTGGCATGTATTTTTATTTTTTTCGACTTGCAGAATTTTAGGTTTTCTCGTAATTTGGGTTTCGGCTCGACTCGGTTTTAGTTGGGTTGGTTTGATTTTAAACCCAATGGAACACTTTAAACTATACTCCACCCTCATTCTACCACAACCACCCTCATTAAATCCCCACCAACCATTCTCTCTCCTCATTACTTCCCTCATTAATTTCTAACTCCTTCTTCCTTCTTCTACACAACACCCCACCCATAGGCAAGTGCATCTTGCCACCACATGAAGACCAAATTTTATTTGTCTATTAGCTTAATTAGATGATTTGGAACAACATTAGAACTTGACATTTTTTGGATTTGGAGCTTGGATTCTCCTAGATCTAAGTTTTTATCATTTTTGGAATTCCTTGGATTTGATCTACCAAACTTGGATTTTTGCTTATTTTGATGCTTCTATGTTGTAGAGAATAGAATTTTACACAAATTAGACTCTTAAAAATCTGGATTTCGTGTTTTATGGACCAAGTTGTGATGTTCCTAAGATTTGAAGCCATGGGTGTTCTTCCTCTTGGCAAGAGGAAGAAGAAGACCCCCTCCCCCGCGTGCGCTCTTTAGCGTGCTGCTGGCCCGCGTGCCTAGCCGCCTTGTGCCCCGTGCGCTTGGCTGCATTGCGCTGTCCCCGCACCGCGAACTTTGGCGCTGGCCGCTGTCCCGTTGGCGCGCGCGCTCTTTAGCGCGCTGCTGCCCCCGTCCGATTGCGCACTCGGCCCCTAGTCCGACTGCGTTGAGCTCCCCGACCCCCTGCGCACTTGGCCCCCGGCCCCCTGCGCACTTGGCTCCCCGGCCCCCTGCGCACTTGGCTCCCCGCCCCCCTGCGCACTTGGCCCCCGGCCCCCTGCGCACTTGGGCGCGCGCCCCCTGCGCACTCGGCCCGCGCTTTCCTGTCCACTTGGCCTGCGCGCCCCTGCGCACTCGGCCCCTGTGCACTTGGCCACCGCGCCCCTGCGCAGTCGGCCACCGTGCCCCCTGCGCGCTTGGCTCCCCGCGCCCCTTGGCGCGTGCGACCCTTTCCGAGCGCGTCTCTTGGCACCGCTTGCCCGAGCCCTTTACCGGGCACACCCTGTGCCATGGCTTCCCCTCCTGACCCTTGGTATCCCCTTTGGTTCTCGGTCTTTCTCTTACTGATTTTGTTTTTCTGAGAGCTTGATGCCCACAGCACGACTTGACTGACCCGACACGTCTTGACACGAATTTCAGTGCCTTTAATTTATGGCTAGAATTCTCTGATTTTGGCAGTAACTTGTTGGGTGCTTGTAACTTGTGGCTTTTTAACTTGTAACCTGTGACCTGTAATTAATCTTCTGTAACTTGATATCTTGATAGTGGCCGCCTCGGCGCACTCTTGACTTGACTCGACTTGATAACTGGTCGTACTTGACTTGCCCTGACACCGTGGGTGTTCTTTCTTGTTGCGTTGTGCGAATCTACTTGTCTTGTCTTACATCATGTCTAGGATGTGACTCCCTGGGCACCACGGCCAGGACTCGTACTAAATTGGATTAAGCTAATGATTAGATTAAACTAGAACATGGAGAATTTCCAGTCACAAGCAAATCTCGTTATCTGGGCGCTTTAATGGACTTGTAGCTTGCCGACGAGTAGAGCACATTTCCAGCATACTGTCATGTGTTGCACCTTTAAGTCACCTAAGGGTATATCGTCTCCTGGGCGATGTACCCAACCATACTCTCAACCCGCGGAAGGATAACTAGATAGTCTGCAGGGCTTGGGACTGGAAAATTCTCATTGCATCTTGTTAGTAATTAGGCTTGTGATAACCCTAGTTAGTTAAAGTAGTAAGCCGTAGTAATTGTTTGGCCGCTTGTGAATGGATGTTGTCTATTCCTGTCTAAGCCTTGTCTAGTCCCAGTACCTGGTTCCGCCCGAACATGTTTGTTTTACTTATCTTTAACAATAAATGGATAGAGACAAGTACTATTCAGGCAAAGGGTTACAACCCCGGTCCTTGTTTGGTTTACGGGTTGTAATCTGGCTCCCGGAATGGTTCCATGTCCCTAGTCGTTTATTGTCATGCTGTACTTTTATTACTTGTACTTTTCTTCCATTTTCTTATGTTCTGATATGTTGGCTTTTTTTCTTATTTCGTGGCCTCCTTTGTGGCACTTGCTCTTTCTGGGGTTTGACCCAGCTGGTTTTGTGTGGCCAGATTTCGGAGCAGCACCCGAGGATCTACCGAACCTCCAGCTTGATGGTGGCGACTAGAAGGAACCCGGGCTACGAGTGGGTTTTCCTTTTGTTTCACCCACTGCATTGTAAATTATTCTTTTGAGGCGTTTAGCCGACGAGCACCTATTAGCTCGATGCACATTTACTTACTGTCTGCCTACGGGCTGTAACATGATTAACAAATCCTAGGGTTGATCATGTATGACTTAACTCTTGCTAGTCCTCGCATTTTGTAAGACTAGCTTCATGATCAGCTGAATATATAATATTTGGGATGCCTTTTATTGTATATTTGGTGGTCTAACATCTTGTAATTATATCATTTGTTTGAGATTGAGACAATAGGCTTGACCTTAAGAGACCGTTGGCTTGTAGTAAACTCTCATATCTAGACAGCCGTGACCGTATAGCGAGGTAGATTTTATTTCAATATACGTAGCTGGCTATGTACGCCCCCGCTCTCCAGTATTCTGGTTCTGGAGCGTCACATCGAGCGTATGTCATTCATGGATGGTTTCTCGGGGTACAACCAAATCAAGATGTTCCCTGATGACGAAAATCATACGTCATTCTGAACACCAATTGGCACATACTGCTACACAATCATGCCTTTCGGTTTAAAGAATGCTGGCGCCACCTATCAAAGAGCTATGAGCGTCATCTTTAGAGACCACCTGCGCAAGACAGTGGAATGCTACGTCGACGACATCGCTGTCAAAAGCCGCTCTAAGGAAGATCATCTGCATGATCTGAGGACAGTGTTTAACCTAATGCGAGCGCACAATTTGAAGATGAATCCCTCAAAATCCTTCTTGGGCATATCCAGTGGAAAGTTCTTGGGTTTCATCATTACTTCCCAAGTTATCCACATAGACCCGGAGAAGACGAAGGCAATCATGGAGATGGGTCCCCCGAGAAATCTCCGTGAACTCCGAGGCCTTCAAGGAAGATTGGCCTACATCAGGAGGTTTATTTTTAACCTCTCCGGACGATGTCAGCCATTCACCCACCTCATGAAAAAAGGCATTTCATTCGTATGGGATGAAGAATGTCAGCGCGCCTTCGACAGCATCAAGGAATATCTGACGAACCCTCCAGTCCTGGTGGCCCCGGTTGCTGGAAAACCATTCCTGCTCTATGTACGAGCTATGGAGCATTCTCTCGATGCTCTACTAGCATAAAACAACGATGCAGGCCATGAGCAAGCTATATATTACCTCAGCCGGATGATGGTGGGTTCGGAGCACCGATACACTGCCGTAGAAAAAGAATACCTTGCTCTGGTGTTCGCCATTCAGAAGACACGACACTACGTCATGGGACAAACCATCCATGTCATATCAAGAGTTAACCCCCTCAGGGTCCTCATGACTAAGCCAGGCACACTCAGCTCTCGCCTCGCTACCTGGGCGATATTACTGTCCCCCTACCACATGATCTTTGTCCCACATAAAGCGGTTAAAGGTCAAGCTCTGACAGACTTTTTAGCAGCTCATCCAGGTTCAAAATCAACCAGAATAGACGAAGAGATTCCATATGAGATCGCCAATTCAAATGTGGCCTCTCATGATGCCGTATGGCGAATGTTCTTCGACGGTGCTTCCAGAATTGGACCCAAGGACAACATTGTTGCTGGAGTCGGAGTGGTGCTGATTTCTTCCTCCGGGCTGGTAATCAATCGGGCTTACTCTCTCATGGAGCCCTGTTTAAACAATGTGGCCGAGTACAACACTTTGGTCATTGGCCTCTGACTTGCAAATGAGCTGAGGGTAGAGAATCTGGAAGCATACGGCGATTCGCAGCCAATCGTCAACCAGATCCGAGGTTCATACGAAGTTCGCCAAGAAGATATGATCCCTTGTCACCAAATAGCGATCAACATCATCTCGTCCTTGGAAGGATTCTTCATAGAATATGTTCCCGGACTCCAGAATATTAAAGCCGATGCCTTAGCAGGTCTTGCCGCTTCCTTAGCGGTTCCGAATCATGCTCACCACTTGGTTGACATAATGGGCCATGAATTGGTCTGTCCCAAAAATAATTTTCAATATGTGGAGAGTTACTCCGCCCTGACTATTGACGAAGCACCAGATTGGAGACAGCCATTCATTGACTTCGTAGTCTACGACATCCTGCCAGAGAATCCGAAGGAAGCCAATTCTATCAGAAGACGTTCCCTCAGGTTCTTCTACGATACAGAGACGAAAATGTTGTATCGACGATCGTACGATGGATTACTGCTTCGATGTCTGTCAAATACGGAAGTCGGAGAAGCTGTACGTGAAGCACACGACGGCATCTGCGGGGCCCATCAGCCCGGACCAAAGTTGCAAGACCGCCTTCGCCGAATGGGCTATTACTGGCCCACGATGGTCGCCGATGCGATAGATTATGCATGAAAGTGCAAAGCCTGTCAAGTCCACGCAGATTTCATTCACCAGCCATCCGAGTTTCTACATCCGACGGTGGCATCCTGGCCATTCGAAGCATGGGGATGGACATCATTGGTCCGATCACTCCGCCTTCGTCCCGAGGACACCGCTTCATACTTGCAATCACAGATTACTTCTCTAAATGGGCGGAGGCTATTCCGCTGGCAGAAGTGAAGACATAAAATGTGATCAGCTTCCTCAAGCATCACGTAATCTACCGCTATGGACTTTCCCGAAGGATCATCCACGACAACGGTCCGCAGTTCGCAAGCCACGCCTTTTATCAGTTCTATGACAAACACCGAATCCAGAATATTGCTTCAACACCGTACAATCCAGCAGCGAATGGGTTGGCAGAAACATTCAATAAAACTATAATCAAGCTGCTCAAGAAGTTCGTGTCTTCCAACAAACGCGACTGAAATGACAAGCTTGGCTAATGCTTATGGGCATACCGTACTACAGTACGAACGGCCACTGGGAACACACCATTCTCTCTGGTGTATGGGAGTGAGGCAGTTCTTTCACTAGAGACTCAAATCCCCTCGCTCTGCGTCGCCCTCACCTACCGATTGACAACATATGATAATCATCATCGTCGACTACAAGGGTTGGAGGCTCTAGATGAGAAGCGCCTGTTAGCTCAACAACGAATTGAGCTATATCAAGCCCGAATCTCCGGAGCTTTCAACAAGAGGGTTAAAATCAAAACATTCCAAGTAGATGATCTCGTTCTGGCAGTTCGGAGGCCGATGATTATGACTCACAAAATCGCCGAAAAATTCCAGCCAAAGTTGGAAGGCCCACTCATCATCGAGGCTGTATTCTCCAATGGTGCTTACCGTCTCGCAAAACAAAACGGAGATTTGCTCATGTTGCCCATCAACGACAAGTTCCTGAAGAAGTATTATGTCTGAAACGACATCCTCCAAATTTCCCAGAATGATGAGTTATGTACCCTCTGGTACCGCTGAACTTACATTCTAAACTCCAAATCTTCCGAGATGTTGAGTTATGTACCCCCCGGTACCGCTAAACTCACTTTAAATTTCCCAGAATGATGAGTTATGTATCCTCTGGTACCGCTGAACTTACATTTTAAACTCCAGATCTCCCAGCTTGATTGATTCATGTACCCTCTGGTACCGCTGAACCTATATTCCAATCCAAAATTTCCCATATTATTGAGTTATGTACCTGCAAGTACCGCTGAACTCATACTCTGGTCACTACAGATGAATCTATATCGCATCCTTTAGGTAGTAAGTCACGTATGATCATACCTCTGAACTTTCTTTCTAAAAGAGCTCCCTCCTCATGATCCAATACCTGTACTTTCAGTGCATAAATAGGATAACAGATCCACAAATTTCCTGAAACAACCACGTCGATGTTACCTCTGAGTTGTTTTCCTTCCATCAAAAATAAACCGCCCCTCACGTAGAACTTCCATGTCCTCATTACCTCTGAGTTGTTCTACGTACCCCTTCATGGTATCCACTCCTACTATGTCCTCATTACCTCTGAGTAGGAAGATTCTATCGAAGAAACCCTCATATTTACCACGTCCTCATTACCTCTGAGTAAGTATGTTGGCTTTTCCTTCGACTTATTATCCGTACCCAAGACCGGAGTATGCCAAGGATAATAGGCCCACAAATGTCCTCTATTGACCACAAATGTCCTCCGTAGACCACAAATGCTGTACTAAGTACATGCCCCTCATTTTTCATCATGCCCCGGGAGCCCAGTTGCTCCATGGCATTCCTTTTTCCGATACCAGGACATCCACGACCATCTTACTGTGGAATTGTTCTAAGTATCCCCATCAAACTTGCTATACGTACCTAAAACCAAGGTATGCCAAGGGTAACAAGTCCACAAACAGTCCCCCAGTGGGGCAAATACTACAACACCACAAACGCAATAAGCAATACAAATGGAGGATTAAATAAAACTTACTCTTTTATTTGTAAGTCAAAGGTACTACATGTTCTGGGACCATGTTCCTCTCAAGAAAAAGAAAAGAACATAAACAAAAGAAGGAAAAGGCCGACTATGATTCGGCGATACATAATTCTATAAGACGGTCCCTCAACATAACAGTCGACCACTCAAACCTCTGCTTGGCCCGGTGCTCGACCTCATGAGTCAGCCGCTCCATATCTTCCAAGTTCGCATGAGCCCGCCAGCCCTCCTCAAGCTTCTTCAGAGCACGCTCCAGGCTAGCAGAAGCTCGAGTGACCCTTTCAGCTTCCTGGACGATCAGCTCTTTATCTGTACGGGAAGCTTCGAGCTCAGATTCCAAGAAAAGCAGCTTCCTCTGGAGCTCGAGGATCTGCTCCCTTGTATCGACTATTCCGTGGGAGGCAGCCGTTTCTCGAGCCATGTAATCCTCGCTCCGGTGGCTCAGCTGGTCATACTGGAGAGATAGGTCGCCGAGATCCTTCATTATAACCGGCTTAGACTTATCTCGTGCAGCCCTTACCTTCTCCAGGACAGTGGTGAGGAAGTCACGCCCTTGCTCTATGGCTGCAGACAGATCAGCTTGCCGCAGCACGAGAAACTGGGCCACGAGCTGATCAGCCTCTAGCAATTTAGGCTCCAGAAGTGCAACTATCCCCGCCCCACAAGGGAGGGTTTTAAGAATCTTAATTTGGCCACGAGCACATTGTCGGGCCAAGGCAAAAGGGGTCCCCCGTTCTACAGCAGCTTCGATCCCTCTCTTCAAGTGGCGATAGAAACTGTCAACCACATCCTGTGACGCCTCATCCAGAACTTTCGTAGAGGATGTCGTCAAAGGAAGTGTAGCTGGCAGTGTCGAAGGAGACGCACCAGAACTTGCTACCCCTGCCACCAGAGGGACAAATTCTGAGCGAAAAGACACTTGGATAGCAGCTAACTCCTCTTCCGTGGCCCGAAGAACCTGGATACTTGGCAAGGCAAAAAGGTCGACCCCCAAAGCCACATGAGCAGAGGAGGACGCAGAGACCATTGCTCCTTGCCCCGGCTATGCCGCCATCTGATCTCGTGAACTCGATCCAGCGGGAGGCCCCTTAGTATAAGTTGGAAAGGCAGGGGGCACACTCCCCTCAACCAGATCCCCACTGGCAGAGCCTACCCGGACGATGTCCGTCATTAGCAGTGAAGAGGCAGGACCTGTATGTCCAAGGCAACCATCAATCAACCTAACCCGAAGGATGTGATAATAGAGCAAATGAGCCTCCTCGCTAGTCAAGATCTGGCTTATCTTACCAGGGGAGGGTTGTGGAGGCTGAGGTTCGCTCACAGCCGCCGTAGTCCCCTCATCAGAGACTTCTAAGCCAAATTTAGCTGGATCCTCTGCCCCAGCCGCCCCGGAAGGAGATACGGCTAGGTCAGCGTCACCCTGCCGAAATTCAGCAATCTCGGGGACGGGTCCAGCAGAGCCCCCGTCGCCTTGGATTGAGACCTCAGCAACATGAGATCCCTCAGCCGTCGCTAAAATAATTTCGGCACACATGTCATTAATCAAAGTGGTCAGGGCCGGATCGACTTCAGAAACCGCGGCCGGTTCTCGAGAGTCTGACTCTTCTGACGCCTACAGGGAAGAAAGAAAATAATTAGATCATAGTTCATGAAAAGAAAGGGGCTAAAGAGGGAGAGGGTCGCAATTTAACTCACCTTCAAAATAGCGTCATCACCTTCGCCTCTCTCCTTAATGAACAGTCCGCGACGTCTTACCGCAGCCCACTTCACAGAGAAGGTTACGCCACCAATAGACTCACGCCTGCCTCGCTTGCGTAAAGGGTCGGGCGCAACAGGCGGCTGATCCGTCACCACCTCATCAGGCACAACAGGCGGCTGATCTGCCACCATCTCATCTAGCACGACAGGCGGCTGATCCGCCATCACCTCTTCCACAGGAGGGAGAGAGTTATGAGCATCGTGCTCTTCATCCTCTTCATTCGGAGTTGTGGATTCCGTGTCAGACACAGGAACCGTGTTCGCCCTCCTCTTTCTCGTCTTAGACCCCTTGGGCTTCTCCGCTAAACCAGTACCAACAATAAAACTGGTACTCGGGTCAAAATTAATGGGAGGCTTGCTCGCCGTAACATGGTATAGGGCTGCCATGTACAAAATCTCCCCTGGCACCTAAGTATCAGGAACTGAGAAACTGGTTCGGGTATGAACCGTATCATAATAATGCCATGCCCTGATACCGTCCAGGATGCTACCTTCAAAGCCCATACAAGAGCTGGGACTGTCAAAGAATAGTTAGCTATACCCGAACTGGCAGAAGAACCTGCTGGACAAGTAGGGCTCCAGGTAGACGTTATTGCGATTACGGTACATTAGGTGCGCGGAACGGATATTACGCAACCAAAGAAGCATCTTCTCAAACAGGAGGTGAGGAGGTCCGGTACCATCAATATATACGCCCCTCACTTCATCAGCGGTAAAACGAAGAACAGACACAAAAATTTGTATCTGTCCACTATCGCTAGCGCCCTCTGACAGGCTGGCATGGTGCTGCACTCCCAGGGTTGATGGTGGAATTGGAAAATAAAAGCATCATCAGCCGTGACGCCATCTTCTGCTCCAGGCCTTATCAAAGACCGACAGTGCATTAACAGCCACCCCATCAAATAATGGTATGGCAGCTCTATGCGCTCAAAATCCATCGCCGTGTCACGGGCGATGACCTTGGATGAAAAGGCACGAAGGCCGTGGTGTATGCTGCACACCAGGGCCGGAAGAAGGGCCAGCCTGACCCCAAAGACCAGCTTTACGACGAGGAGGATAAAGTGGCGGCTGATCCTCTCAATGGAACCTGTCCCTCCTGAGACCACGCAGTTACGTAGCCACACCATCAGGAATCCTGCCAAGAGTGCCTTCTCTGACAGTTGCTGAGTACCATGATAAAAATAACTGAAGGAGTCAGTTCGACTCCCAAATATGTCGCCCGTGGACCTCGATCTCTTGGCAGTCGACGCCAAGTTTTGTACCTCCTCCGGGGTTTTAGGATCTCGAGAAAAAACTCGGCCCGAGGCACCTAGGGTAAAAAGGTATGAGACCCAGGACCTGGTATCAGGAATGCTCCCCTCCGAGCTGCCATCCTTCTTGATGGCCGTCTGGTAACAAGTGCTGTGATGATATAACAATTCCCGACATACGGCAACAAAGTCCGGAAACTGCCGATCCAGACCTTCGAGATCTTCGCTCGTAGGGGTGTAAACTTTAAAGACTTCAATTCCCGATATACGGCAACAAAGCCCGGGAACTGCCGATCCAGACCCTCGAGCAGCTTGGAAATAACGTGCATCTCGTGGAGAGCGATTCCCCGCTCCCCTCCAGGTGTGAATAAGGTTCTCGTCCGCCGGTTTTACATTTCCAGGAGAGCCATGAACAACGGCTTATTTATGGGTAGACCATGACAGGTGCCCCGAATGGCATGGTAGAGGCCGATCTCACGTACGGGAATCTCATACCTCTGCAGAATCCACGTGGTCAAGTTGGCCCATGCAGGGATGGGGTTTATCCAGTTCAACAGCGCTAACCGTCCGACGGGATAAGATCCCTTCCGAGCAAGCTGGTTCAAGAAGGTGTCAGCTTGAGAGAATGTGAAGTTGGGACCCGATACATTTATGAAGGTACCCGAGGCCAGTCCCATCACGTACCGACTAACCGATTCCTTTCTCGCATACGCTGACCCCAAATTCCTGTTATAATGGATATTACCCACAATGATCCCCAATTTGCTTGGGGTCAAGGAGTCCACCATCTTTCTGTCCAACGGTAACATGTTGAACCATGACAGAGGAAAATGACGCTCCATTGGAGGGATATGGATCGCCACCCCGTCAAGAGTAAAGTCCCAACTCTCGAATATATCCAGCACTCGAGGGTTCTTTACAGCCAAAGCATCCCCGAAGAGAAATGTTGTCACGACCCGGTCCCAATTACTTGGAACAAATCGGATCATGCCCAGCCTGCACCGTTGATGAGACGGCGGCAGTAAGCTGTAACTTCCATATGCAGGTAATCAACAACTCAAACTAAATTTGCCACAATATTTATTATTTAATAAATTAAAAACTTAAACTTGTCCAGTACAAAGTACAAACATAAACCACCAACTGAAACAACATTGTTTTTAAACAAAACTATTGAACTGGAAAATAACATCTAAAAAGAAGCAACATCATCATCAGCGCCATCCTCAGGAAGAACAGCAGGGTAAAGCTCAGGGTCATAGTAGCTACTAATCAGTAGCTTTACATCCTCAGAAGGACCTAAAAATATAGTCTCCAGTCAGGAGGGAGCAAAGTACAAATTCATGATATTTTAACAATTGAAATTAATAATGGAAATATGCACTTTTAAACAATTTGAAGTAAATAATTTTCCAACAGTTAAAATAGTGAAATTGTGAATTTGTAATTCTAAAATATATTCGGGCTCAGAATTGGGTTCGGGACTGGGCCAGGAAATCAAAAATCCAAATTCATTTATTTTGAAAATAATTTTTTATTTAGCTTTTAATACTAATCTGGCATGATATTAATTTAGCAAACACAAAATTTTAATAATTTTAAAAAAATAACAAAAATCGAATTTCCAGAATTTCAATTAATTAACTAAAATTACGGGTTTCACAAATGCCGACTTCAGGTATTTTCCCTCCAATTTTCTCGAGTTCATCATAGCATAGAGGAAGTAGAAGGGCTGGTTCTTGATAGCATTCAGCCTCTCCAAAGGCTCATCTGGAGGAAGCTGATTCGCCATATATTGTACTAAGTAGTCGAATCGCATCGCACACCCACATTAGATTGGGCCGAACCCACCAGGGGTTCTTCCGCTGGATTGACTGTCAGATTCACTGAAAAAAACAAAAAAAAAGTTTGAAGATGGCCAGTGCATTATGCGGCCCAGTCCAGATGAGTTTATGCGGTCCTGCGTGAGGGGGCCTCATGATGGGCTTATGCGGCTCTGTTGGAACATGGGCTTATGCGGCTCTGTTTGAACATGAGCTTATGCAGCACTAATTAGCGTAAGCTTATGCAGCTCTGTTGGAACATGGGCTTATGCGGCTCTGTTTGAACATGAGCTTATGCGGCACTAATTAGCGTAAGATTATGCGGCTCTGTTGGAACATGGAATTATGCGACTCTGTTTAAACATGAGCTTATGCGGCACTAATTAGCGTAAGCTTATGCGGCTCTGTTTAGCGTGAGCTTATGCGGTTCTGTTTAGCGTGAGCTTATGCGGTTCTGCTTAGCGAAGCATTATACGGCCCAATTCAGAGGAGCTTATGCGGCTCGGTTCAGCACAGCCTCATGCGGCCCAGTCCAGACGAGTTTATGCGGTTCTGCTTTGTAGGGCATTATACGGCCCAGTCCAGATAAGCTTATGCGGCCCTATTTGAAGGGGGCTTCATGCGGTTCGATTCAGAGGGACTTATGCGGCTCTGTTCGCCAGGCTATTATGCGGTTCAGTTTGTGAAGTGTTTATACGGCCACCGGACAACTCCCATGCGGCTCGAACATGGGGTATACCCTCCATGCGGCTCGACCATGGGACGTACATGTGGCACACACAAGTTGAACAGTTTAAAGGCTTGTGCATAAAATATACAACATAGCCATATTTGTTAGGGTTTTTGAAGCATACGATCCTCCCAAAGTCCTTACCAGCAATGGTGGGGTAGACGTCAGAGTGGACTTCAGGCGCCGCGGCCGATGTAGAAGCCACTCCCTTACCCTTCGCCGCAGCCTTGGAAACTTTCGGGGCCATCGTTGATCGAAGAAGAAGAAGAAGAGGACGACAGTTAGAACAAGGAGAGCTTGAATTGAGGAAGAGAGTAAAGGGTTTCTTTCTCTAAAATACTCTTATTTATAGGGGGCCAAAGGGGAGACACGTGGACCGATAAACGCTTCGGGTCGTATGCTGCAGGCAAAACCGACTCCTAGGATTTCGTCCCCTCTCATAAAAGAGATTCATCAAAGCCCAAAATCCAAATATTTAATGAACCAACTCTTGGGATTCCCCCAAAAGACGGCTCTAAATCAAAACGAATCAAGGGCAATTAATGTCGCCTACGTGGCAGAAAGGACATTATGCGGCTAGGCAGTCCATGCGGCCAGGCAGTCCATGCGGCCAAGAAAGCCATGCGGCTAAAAAGTCCATGCGGCCAGAATATCTTATGCGGCCAGAAAAGCTTAAGTGGAAATGGTCATGCTTTTCATTCAAAGTATTTCAATTTTTCAAATTGAAAACTTTGAAGGTGGTCTTGTAGAAGCATGGAAATAAACAGGAAATCCTATGCGACTCAAGACTAGGAGAGTTTCATGCGGCTCAAAAGTTCATTAGAGCGCCATGCATCTCAAAAGTTCATTAGAGTTCCATGCGGCTCAAAAGTTTATTAGAGTTTCATGCGGCTCAAAAATCCCCATAGCTCCATGCGGTTCTATGCAGCAGCCTTATTCAATGCCACGTACAGCTGGTCATCAAACAGCGGCCTCATTTAATGCTCTGACACAACAAGACAGCTCTGACATAAAGAAGAACTGACAGCTCTGACATAAAGCTGCAATGATGACTCTGACATAAAGACGTGCTCCTAGAGAAACGAAGAAAATCTCTATTAGCTGGCACAAATCCATCAAATCCCAAAGTCTTCCATATAGCTTTGACACGTGGCCAGCCGCATGCGGTTCAGATGGAGGCCACCCCCATGCGGCTGCTACTCTCATACGGCTCAGATTATGGGGGCCATCTTTATGCGGCTCGAATCCTGAGAGGCCACCCCCATGCGGCTGCTACTCGCATGCGGCTCGAATTATGGGGGACATCCTCATGTCGCTCGAATCCTGAGAGGCCACCCTCATACGGCTGCTACTCTCATGCGGCTCGAAATATGGGTCTATCTTCATGCGGCTCGAATCCTGAGAGGCCACCCCCATGCGGGTGCTACTCCCATACGGCTCGGATTATAGGGGCCATCTTCATACGGCTCAAAACGCTGAGAGACCACGCCCATGCAGCCTTGACACGTGGCCAGCCTTATGCGGTTTAGTTTGAAACCACTCTCATGTGGCTCAGATTTCGGAGGCCATACCTATGCGGCTGTCACCTTCATACGGTTCAAATCCTGAGAAGCTACCCTTATGCGGCTCTGTCAAGATACCCTGTTCCTGTGGCTCGCGGTTAGGACACGTGGCAGAAGATCAGTTCCCCCAGCATCCCTACGGCTCGCAGCATAATGATGGTTGGACACGTGGCACCAAATCAATCAAGATTTATCCACCAAGATTTTTTACTATCAACAACCAGATTTAGAATAATCATCATAATAGCCCGGATCGAATCAGATTTATTATAATCAAGCAGATTGAACACGTAGCAAGATATCCGAGCTTGCCATAACAAATCACAAAGATTCGTGTCAATCAACATTGATTGTCCATACGGCTTTGGCGCAATCAATATTAACTGCCCAGATTTATTGTAATCAAGGTTAACGGCCCAGATCAATTGCCAACCAAGCAGGATCAAGGAAAACGGTAATTAATCCCCAAACCGCTGACTTTTCAAGAGAAAATCATTGCAAACCCTAATAATCACACTCTACCCCTATAAATAGCAAGGTGCCATTCTCTTACAAAACTCGGAAGAAAGAGAGCACAGAGGAGCACACAGAGAGAGAAGACCCCCGGCTGGACACACAAAGAGACAAAGACACGCATAGAAGAGTCTCCCCACACATTCTGAGAGC
Organism: Iris pallida; assembly: GCA_029216955.1. Taxonomy (NCBI): domain Eukaryota; kingdom Viridiplantae; phylum Streptophyta; class Magnoliopsida; order Asparagales; family Iridaceae; genus Iris; species Iris pallida. The sequence continues at coordinate 15,464,994 of JANAVB010040817.1, read as the reverse complement.
ATTTTTTCATCAGAGCCAAGGCTACGTCCGATCGTCCAAGGAGTAAGGCAGAGTTGCCGTCGTTTTCCCGAGCCTCTACCGTCACCCCCCAGAATCAAAAATAAGCAATCGTACTTAGATTGCTGTATCTAGGTTTTCGTTCCTAAACTTTTTTTGTACGAGTGAGTTTGTATTGTGAGTATAAGTTCAGTCCTCCTATAAAATTATTCTGTACTTCTACAATCAATGGCAAACAAGCGTCAAGAAGGTGTGGTTCATCTCCTTCAGAAGCTGTCCTCCGCAAAGAACTCATGTACCGTCGCCAGAACAGGGGCCTTAAGCACACCCCAGTGCCGCTTAAAGAACCCTGCAGAGAAGCCATCAGGTTCGGGAGCTTTGTTGGGATTAGCCTTCAACAATGTCTTCCACCTCCTCCATCCTTACAGGTGCCAAAAGCAGACTGTTCCTATGGGGGACACCAGTCTCTTCGTGAGAAGGGCTGGAAACGTACTAGTATAATCCGTCTGCTGATATAAGTCAGTATAAAATCTGACGACTTCCTCCTGAATCTCCACCGGGTCCCCTACAAGACGTCCTTCGGCATTCAGAAGTCTGGGGATACTGTTTCGGTGCTGACGGGTGCGGATCACATCGTAGAAGAATTTGGTGCAGCGATCTCCATCTTTGAGCCATGTACATTTAGCCCTCTGTGCCACACTAATCTTCTCATGCAGTCTCATGATGCTGACCTCCTCAATCAGGATATTCTCCTTAGCCGTCAGCTCTTCGTTCAGAATATCAGCTTGGAGAGCCACCTGAGTGTCCCGAAGCTCGACTTCCTTATCCGTCAGAGAAGTTTGCGATCTTGTCTTCACCCAACCCCTGAGAACACGCTTGAGCTGGTTGAGTTTATGAACCATGCGGAACAGAGCCATGCCATCCCGGAAGTGCTGCATCTCTCCCGTAACCACCTCCTCATATTCAGCCGACAGATACCAGCTGTTGTTATATCGAAACGGCCTCGCCCTCAAAGTAGGCCTCTTACAGAGGCTAACCCGGATAGGAGAATGGTCGCTAGTACCCGTCGTAAGACCTTCCGCCACCGAGTTTGGAAAGCACCTGAACCACTCACTATTTTCCAAGGCCCGATCCAACTGACAAGCAATCCAATTATGTGTAGCCTTATTGTGTCAGGTCCAAATATGTCCAGCTCGCTCTAGCTCCCGTATCCCTGACATAAGCAGACACCTCTGAAAGTCATATAAGATCGAGTCCGGAACAGGACGACATCCCACCTTCTCATATATATATATATATATATATATATATATATATATATATATAAAGAAAGGGTACTTTTATTAATAAATCAGAATGTATGTATGTACAATGATCTTATGATCTCAATCAGTAGCAGGATCCGTCTCTGTCTTAAGTCACTCTAGAAATCTGCAGTATTATTTAGAATGCCAGTCAAGGTTGTGGACTTACCTTCGAATATCCTCTTATTTCTCTCCTTCTATACATGCCAAACTGCTGATAGAAGCTTGATTCTAACTCTTTTGTATTCTTCTTATCCTCTATTTTTAGAGCAACTATCTCATCGAAGATAACTTGCAGTCCATCTCTCCCAGTTTTGTAATGCCCAGTCGATTTCGACAAGCTTGCCAAATACAACCAGCAGTAGAGCACTGGAAGAATAAATGATCACGCCTCCACTCCTCTACCACATAGGATGTATGCATCACTGGGTTCCTCAATGCCGAATCGACCCAATCTCTCACAAGTGAGGAGGCGGTCCATAATAGCTTTGTAGGCGCACATGCGTATCTTCATGGCTGCTCCTTTGGTCCATACAATATCCGCCCAATCCACCCGTTGTTGATGCGACCGTATGCGTTCATATGTGCCTCCACTCGAAAAGTTTCCCGTACTCGATCCCATCCATACCCAGTGATCCCTCATAGTGTTGAAGTGGGTAGGGTTCCCAACTTATGTGGAGAAGACCCCAGAGTGTGACGAGCACCGTCTGTGTGTCAGAGAAGCTCGGGGAGGTAACTAGGCCAATCGGAGATGACGGAGTACTCGGGAGCTGACCAGAGGAGCTGCTGGAAGGAGGGGGCAGAGTTCAGGCCGAACTCTGCCCCAGGACAAAATTCTGGCCGAACTCTGTCCCCTGGTTCCAGAACCTTGCTGGTTGCCAAACACAGAGTTCTGGACAAACTCTGTGTCGTTGGGGCTGAAGTATTTTTCAGGGTGATTGATCACCGTTGGATCGTATCCTACGGTCCATGTTTTGTTGTGGAATTAGGATATTTTCATATGGTTTTTCCTAACCCAAATCTCATATGAAACACACACAAGAGAGAGAAGAGGCAAGAGTGACATTGTAACTTTGGGAGAGAAGAAGGAGGATTGAAGGCCATTTTCGAAGGAAGATCGTGTTTGGGTAATATCTACTCGTCGTCTTTGTTTCGTAGCCTTATAATCATTATTCTTGCTTCTAAGTGTTGTGGGGATCCGATTTGGATCGGAAGAAGTTTGTAGAGGGTGTACTCCTTTATTTTATTAGTGAAGGCTTCTCAGGGTTGGACTCCGATTATCCCGTGGTTTTTCCCGCAAGGGTTTTCCATGTCAAAAATTCTCTGTGTCTGTGTGGTTTGTTTTGGTATTTTGGTTCGTGCGTTGTATTGCTCGGTTCTCTCGCAAGTACTCTCTAGTTTGGGAAAAGGTTTTTGTGTTTCTTTCCTAACAAAGTGGTATCAGAGCCAGGTTCTGGAAATCAGAATGGTGTCAGGAGTTGACTTCGTTGACGAGAACGTGTACAACCATGTTGCCAATATTGAGTACGCGAAGACGTTATAAGATAAGCTGGAATCTTTGTACGTTAAGAAGACCGAAGTAAACAAGTTGTTCCTGATCCGGACGATGATGGGTCTACGGTACAAAGATAGGGCGTCTATTACAAATCACTTGAGTGATTTCCAGGGCATGGTTGACCAGCTGCCTTCGATGGGAGTCAAGTTCGACGACGAGGTTCAAGGACTGTGGCTGCTATATATATTTCCAGACTCGTGAGAGACCGTACGAGTATATATGATCGCTTCTGCTCCAGAGAGCGTGGTCAATCTGGAGTTTGCCAAGAGCGGGGTGCTGAATGAAGAGATGCGGAGACGTTCTCAGGACACTTCATCCACATCCCACCATGTAACACCCATTTTTCCAGACGAGGGTATTTTGGTCATTTTTGAATTTTTGGGAATTATTTGGAATTATATTGTATTTATTAGAATTATTAGAATTTAAGTGATTTTTGGTATATTTTAATTTGGTGCTATTCTTGACTTTGACTCATAGTGACTTGAGAGACTGACCTAGAAGCTAACCCTAGCCATGACCACTTGGTTAGATTATGAAACCCTAGCTTGACCTAAGTTAGTGATATCCTACTTATTAGAATTATTTATTTATTTATTGGATTGATGATTGTTGATTTGATTTTTACTAGTCGTGACTTAAGAGACTAACCTAGATGTTGACTCTAGTTAAGGTGATTTGATTAGCATGATGAGACCCTAGTCAAACTTAGGTCAACCTAATTAGTCATGTAGGGATCGAGACTTGAATAGAAGGCTTAGTGAATTGGTCAATAGGCTTGATACTTAGAATTTGGTTCCATGACTAGTACAAATAGGTGCATAGCCCGTTAGACTCAACCCTAACCCTAACTTTCTCTTTATGACCAGCCACCTAGGGCTATTCCCCCTATAAATAATCTCTTCATTTATTTTTCTTGCCTCTTTATTGAGATTTCAATATTTTACAGAAAGAGGTAATGTCATTTCTTCCCCTATCCCTAGATCCTTCATTTTAATTCCTTTTCCACTCAAGTCTTTTGCTTTAGTTCCTAATCTAGTTCTATTTCATGTCCATGGAGAGAAATCTTAGGTTTGAACCAAATTGGAGCATTTGGCTAACAAGGAGAACACCCCCCCCATTTGAGGTTTTTCCTTACAAATTGCACCTATAGGTAAAATTCCTTAAATTGATTTAATATTTTATTTTCTTTGCATTTAGGGCTAGATGTAGGAGTCCCCTAGCTGTCCCTAAAGTTTGGGTCGATTTTGTGTCCGTTTGGGGTCCGTATCGGACACGTGTCACAAGTGTTGTGTAGGTGTTTGATTAATGCCTCTAAGGATTTTATTTTCGATTTTTGCTAAACTAATTACATGGATTAGTAGATCTATATGTTTACTTTAGGTTTCATGAAGACTGAGTATGTTTTCGTGTCGTGTCGTATCAGAACGAGGACACGAACACGCACTCAGTAGGCTGCGCTCAGTGCCCTGCTGCTCGGGCACCGTAGCGGACACGACACAGCACGTCTTGACACAAAATTTTGGATACACCTAGGACACATGACTGACACAACACACACAAATTTTGGGATGATTTCATCGAGGGGTTTGGGAGAAATCCCACCCGCACGGGTTTTGTACTGAACTGCCCGTGCATGAAAATCGCGTCTGATACGCGTTGTTTTCTCTGGAAACGTCTTGATTGGACACGATATAAACACTTCATCACGAATCCCTACTATGGGCGAACCCATATGCAAGATCTCGACCCACCTCGAGCACTGTGTCGAGCCCACGAAGGCTCGACACATACGCACGAGGCCTGCTGATACTGTTTTCTCTGAAACCTGGTTTTTAGCATTTAGACACGTCGGGTCGACTTATGTGGACACGACACAACCTTTATAACACCATACAATGTTCACACACGATTACCAATTATATAATCAGCATATTAACAAGTTTTGATGTTTGAAATTCAAATTTTCCCTTTTGCACTGATACACAGGTTTCTGTTTTCAATTCCTGGGTTTGAAATGTATTCCCACCCATTTTTCATGATTTAAACTGACATGTTAGGTTCAATAACATGTGTATTAGATTACCTAAATGTTGGGTTTTAGGTTAGCATGGAATTATGGTTTCGAATTTCTCATTTGGGCTTTTGATTTTGCCCAAGTGACTGATGCACTGTCATTGCACACTGTCTTTCCTCTATGTCACACACATATAAGGAGATACTATGACACACTAATTCCTGAAATCACACACACATATATGCACACACACATGTCACTCTCTCACTCAATGTATATATATATATATGTAATCCTTGTGTGTTCATTATAGTTGTGAAGGAAAGGGGATACTGCTGCTAGAATAGCAAGGAAAATGACCCATGTTGGATTGAAGGAGGGCAATGAGAGGGGCCTGATTGTTTATCTAATGTGTGTGGGTTGTTAGGGACAACAAATTACATATATTAGTATGTGTGTGTCAGTTTAAAGATAGGAGAAGTGCCTATACTAGGTAGAGAGGATGTGTGAGTGTGTTTAGACTAGTGAAATGCAGGACATGACTAATTTGGACTTCCTGTATACAGGATACACCTAGGTGCATAGGAAGTTTAGTATGGAGTAAGAACCCAGGATGTGTGGGCATGTACAAGTATTGGTACAGGCCTAAGTTGACCTATAGGTTGTGAGAAGGATTGGGGCACTACCATAGACAGTAGGGACACATGTCTATATAAGTGTGACTGAATGAGTGTCTAGGAGTGAAGGGAAGGGGGTTTCCTTGTATTGCATAGGTGAGGAGTTCCAATGTGAAGTGTCATAGTGCTTAAAGGTATCCATGTGTGGTTCCAAGTGTGTCAATTCTAAGGGGTGCCATGGAGAGTGTACTGCCAAGTGGCAGTAGCCAATATCTAAGTGATAGGTATTGCCCCTAAAAATCAGTCCCAGTGAAATTAGAGAGGGAATGAGAGGAGTGATAGCATGTGCCTTGATATACAAAGTAGGAAAGGGTCATGTTGGACCAGATGGGGCTGTGTAGGACTATATAGACATATGCACATATATGGTATGGGTATTGACCTATATGGGATATGGCTCATTACCTATGTAGTTAGCCTATGGCATGTGGTGTGGATACGCTTGTGTATCACTAGGCTAGTGTGACTTGTATGATAAGTGACTAGTTACCTAGATTGACTTATTAAGCCTAGGTTGACCAACCTAGACTAGTTTGACCAAGTTTAACCTTGTTTGATCTAGTTTGACCTAACTAGACTAGAGTTGACCTAGTTTGACTAGTGTAGTTGACTAGAGATGACCAAAGGTTGACTTTAGCCTAGATTGACCCAAACATCATGTAGAATGCATTGTAGCAGTCTATTATACTATTTTGGATATGTTGTGACTTGTACTGTTCTATAGGAGCCAGACACCACTCCTCGGACAGTATATTCTCTTCAGATATTCAGGATACCAGGCAAGTACATTCTCTGATTATTTCATATCCTATTAGAATTATTCTCCTGCTTTAAATTACTTTACTTGATACTGTCACGTTGGTCACACGGATTAGTACTTTATGGATCCCTTCTTGAGATGTTATCCCCTCAGGGAGCATCTGTTACTACATGTTCTGTGCGTTTCACTTACATGGTGTATCACTATGCTTCATGGTTCATTGAATCACTTGTGACATGTACTCTCATGATCACAGAGTCTTCCTTGAATCCTCTATTTATGGGCTTTTCTAGAATCCTTATTTATGGGACTATCATGTACCACCCTTCGGGGGTCGTTACATGAATCATAACATAACCTGGCTGGATCTTTATGTATTGATTGGGGGTACGGGAGAGTAGAAGTAGACATGTGAATAATATCCAAGTAGTGTAGCATCAGAATCTTTTCGTAGTGTAGCATCAGAATCACCCTATGCCATTTACATGTTTATATTATACTCTGACTCACTAGCCATTGTTAGTTCTCTACTTATAGTAGATATTTCTATTACAGTTCTCTCTCTATTTACATTCTGTAATTTCTTTCAGTTTTCTGTATCTTACTTTACTGCATGATTATATTTTCTAACCTACTATGAACTGTTGAGATGTATTGTGCTCGCTCTGTCCTGATTGGGCACCGTTGAATGTTTACAGAGGACGAGGATGAGGCTGGTGTTGACACCTTCTATGGGACAGCCCTAGACGATACTTGTGAGCTGGACTCTCAGGAGGACCCAGCTCTAGCTGATGACATTACCTCTACTGCCTAGACTAGTTTGGTTAGGCTTTATTTCTGTCTTTGAGATCTGGATTGTATATATTCTTTCATACTCTGTAGTTGAGACCTTGTATTATGGATATTTGCTGAGATGTTATCTTAGACACTTAGACTCTTATGATCATCTGTATTTCATTTGAGTTCTATATCATATCGTGCTTCTTCTTCCTTAGTTGTGATCGGGTTTACATTCTGCTATGTCACCTCCATTCGGGGAGTATAAACTGCTTAGTATTATATTGTTAGATGTTGTGACCTAGGACAGCGTTCTATCGTCGACACTGCAGCGTAGGTTGGACGTACCCACTTCTCGTGCCCTTACTCTAGGGTGCGGGTCGTGACACATTTTTAGTGGTGGCCCATGCAGGTCGAGTTTGTGTAGTGGTACTCGAAGTAGAGTATCACTACAGCCTGCAGTAGGATTAGGATATTTTGAAGGTACTTAATCACACTAGAAAAAATTCCTTATCAAATCCCTTTTATCTAAATTTGCTGCGTATTATTTTCCCTTGAATATTAGCTGTCTTCCTTTGATTTTTCGCTTCATTCTCAGTAATTGCTTGTTATTTTGATCTGTCTTCATAATGGTTATGGAGACATGATCTTATCGCTTCGGTTCGGGGGATACTATCGAGAGGCTGGCCACCTCTTGTCCTGTTCATCAGGGCCTCGAGACCGTAGCTCCTGTTGTGCTGACTCAGGTTGACATTTCTGCTACATTGGAGGTGCACCTCTGTCTGTACAGAGACTTTCTCCCATCATTCTCGATTTCTCTCAGCAGCAGCGGTTCATGCAACATCAGCAGCAGACCAGGAGAAACCAGCAGGGGTGAGTTATCGTCAGGACAGTCAATGATGCACAGACTATTGGAGATCTTGCTGTAAGTTTCGTTCTTCTCGATTCCATTCCCACAATTGTCTTTTATAACTACCTTAAAATCCGATTCCATCTGTTCCTTGTTGATTGATTAATTTTGTCATGTTGCTCTTTTGTTATGTTTGTTTTTCTTCTGAGAAAATCATATAGGCTAGATCACCTCAGTTATGGGATCTAGAATCTTCGATAGTCATGTTAGCTGGCATAGTATGGATATATAGTCAGATTTTGGACGTATTTCTTGGGTGTAGGAATTTTAGGTTTTTGCCGTCGCATGCAGCAATGCAAAAATTTTAAATACCATGAACCTAGAGGTATATACCTTAGTCGAGGACTCTGTGATTATCGTAGCCTTACTCACTAGCTTGACGAAGACTTTGAACAACATGGTTTTGGACAGACGCATATGATTATCATACCCTTCTGTTGTTAAAAAAATTGTATTCCATCATCAATAACTTAAGAGTAGGGATATTTAGTTTTGTAGAGCTTATTTATATGTAGTTCTTTCATAGTGTAATGATATGATGACTTGTAGAGTGTCTGTACCCTAGAGATGATAGTTAGCATTGGTATTAGAATAGTAACCCATGGTAGATGATTTTTTTGTTATTTATAATACCAACCAGTTTACATATAAGATGTTCGTATGCCTTACAGCCTTGATGATTGTTATTACTTTCCTTACCTTTTTCCAGTGAGACACCCATGACCAGAGCCTGTCCTTGAGTATAGTTGTAGTTCACCTAAGACTGAGAGACCTATATACATATAGATTGCAGATGGTATTGGCATATGAGGTATGGGTTTGGTTGGTGTCTATAGGTCATTGTTGTATAGGATTATTGACTTGTTGTTATCCTATATTGGTCCACTCCCTATTTTAGTAAGTTCTCTTGTGTTGAGTTCAGTCATGTTGATCAACCTTTATAGGCAGTGTGCAGACCCTTCACTAGATACCCTGTCCCCTTTGGTTCAGACTTGTACAAGTTGTTTACTGTACTCAAATTTCATTACCCACCATGTTGCATCATAGGTTTCACTGGACCATAGTTCAGACCCCAATTATTGACTCACCAATATAACCATCAACCCCTTACCATATTCTATATATCTGGAGAGTTAGTATCATACATACTAGAGGTCTGCATTCACCCCTTGGGACAGTTCACTGTTCTGTCCCAATACACCTTACAGTCTCTGACCCCCTTCATTGGAGTGATAGGCATGTGGTAGGGAGTGTGTATTATTAGACCCTGAGTAGAGTTGAGGTGATGAGGGTTAATATATATATAGTTTGTATATATATATGTAATGTATTTTGATTTGGTATGTAGCCTGCACCCATTTGCAGTATACTGCCTATTGTATTCCCTGTACACCAGTTTGGTTTACTTCTTCAGACCACTGTCCTGCATGTAGTTAGTTCAGCCAGATAGAGAGGAGAGCCCAGGTTGATCTAGAGGCATGTTTCAGTCACCATGTAGGTTCCTCTCACTTTGACTATACAAGTGGACCCAAATATCCTGTCCTTTAGCTTATAAATTTCAGTCTCCTTAGCATCATTCCCTTTTGCCTATATTGATGATTCAGGCCATTCATCCTTAGCCTAATTTCTGAGCATTTGTTTCAGTCCCTTATAAGTTTAGTCTACTTTAACCCTTGGTTGATCAGTTATATATATATATATAGATGATATACTTAGGATATATGTGATGGGTTGTTGTTCTTGAGCTTATGTATATGTGGTATTTGGGATTGGTGTGCTTAGCTTATAGGTATTTAGTTATGGGTGAGTTGATAGGATTGGAAAGTTAAGAGCTAGCCTATTATAGAGCTTTCTTTTGCTAATCTCTAGTTGCCAACACCTAGATAGCTAGCATAGGCAAAATCCTAAAAAGTTGACCGGTTGATGACCAAGTACTTGGATGTTGAGAAATTGACTAGTTGTTGACCAGTAGTTAACCATTGTCAATGTTTGACTTAGTTGACTGGAGATTGGACTAGAAGCAGGTTGTTGTTGAGTTGATGATCATGTTTGATTACATAGTAACTTGAGACCTTGCTTGTGATTAGGTTGGAGACATAGTTTTTCTGCAAATATCTCCGACTCGTGGCACTATACGTTTTGGTGGAGGTGGGAAGCTTAGCCCGCGCTTCATCAGACCTTTCGTGATCAGAGGAAGGGTCGATGATGTGGCTTATAGGCTAGACTTGCCACATGCACTAGTGGATGTCCACAACGTATTTCACGTATCACAGTTGAGACGGTACGTGGCTAACCCTAGCCATGTACTCGATCATTCGGAGATTAAGGTTGGACCTACTCTCAGTTATCCAGAGCAGCCTGTGGAGATTCTGGATCGTCGAGAGAAGGTGCTGAGAAACCAGGTGATACCCTTGATTCGTATCGCATGGAGGCATCATTCTTCAGGAGAGTCGACCTGGGAGCAGGAGGATGAGATGCGCGAGCGATACCCATATCTGTTTGCACCGTGAGGTATGATTATCTATCCTTCTCATCAGTGTAGTTTCGCCTTTTAATTTCGAGGACAAAATTTTTCTGAGGTGGGTAGGATTGTAACACCCAGTTTTTCAGATGAGGGTATTTTGGTCATTTTTGAATTTTTGGGAATTATTTGGAATTATATTGTATTTATTAGAATTATTGGAATTTAAGTGATCTTTGGTATATTTTAATTTGGTGCAATTCTTGACTTTGACTCATAGTGACTTGAGAGACTGAACTAGAAGCTAACCCTAGCCATGACCACTTGGTTAGATTATGAAACCCTAGCTTGACCTAAGTTAGAGATATCCTACTCATTAGAATTATTTATTTATTTATTGGATTGACGATTGTTGATTTGATTTTTACTAGTCGTGACTTAAGAGACTAACCTAGATGTTGACTCTAGTTAAGGTGATTTGATTAGCATGATGAGACCCTAGTCTAACTTAAGTCAACCTAAGTTAGTCATGTAGGGATCGAGACTTGAATAGAAGGCTTAGTGAATTGGTCAATAGGCTTGATACTTAGAATTTGGTTCCATGACTAGTGCAAATAGGTCCATAGCCCATTAGACTCAACCCTAACCCTAACTTTCTCTTTATGACCAGCCACCTAGGGCTATTCCCCCTATAAATAATCTTTTCATTTATTGTTCTTGTCTCTTTATTGAGATTTCAACATTTTGGAGAAAGAGGTAATGTCATTTCTTCCCCAATCCCTAGATCCTTCATTTTAATTCCTTTTCCACTCTAGTCTTTTGCATTAGTTCCTAATCTAGTTCTATTTTACGTCCATGGAGAGAAATCTCAGGTTTGAACCAAATTGGAGCATTTGGCTATCAAGGAGAACACCCCCCATTTGAGGTTTTTCCTTACAAATTGCACCTATAGGTAAAATCCCTTAAATTGATTTAATATTTCGTTTTCTTTGCATTTAGGGCTAGATCTAGGAGTCCCCTAGCTGTCCCTGAAGTTTGGGTCAATTTTGTGTCCGTTTGGGGTCCGTATCGGACACGTGTCACAAGTGTTGTGTAGGTGTTTGATTAAATGCCTCTAAGGATTTTATTTTCGATTTTTGCTAAACTAATTACATGGAATAGTAGATCTATATGTTTACATTAGGTTTCATGAAGACTGAGTAGGTTTTCGTGTCGTGTCGTGTCAAAACGAGGACACGAACACGCACGTAGCAGGCCGCGCTCAGTGCCCTGCTGCTCGGGCACTGTAGCGGACACGACACAACACGTCTTGACACAAAATTTTGGACACACCTAGGACACATGACTGACACAACACACATAAATTTTGGGATGATTTTATCAAGGGGTTTGGGAGAAATCCCACCCGTACGGGTTTTGCACTGAACTGCCTGCGCACAAAAATCGCGTCTGATACGCGTTGTTTTCTCTGGACACGTCTTGATTGGACACGATACAGACATTTCATCACGAAGCCCTACTATGGGCGAACCCATATGCAAGATCTCGACCCCACCTCGAGCATTGTGTCGAGCCCACGAAGGCTCGACACGCACGCACTAGGGCTGCTGACACCGTTTTCTCTGAAACCTGGTTTTCAGCATTTGGACACGTTGTGTCGACTTATGTGGACACGACACAACCTGGATAACACCATACAATGTTCACACACGATTACCAACTATTTAATTTGTATATTAACAAGTTTTGATGTTCGAAATTCAAATTTCCCCTTTTGCACTGATACACAGGTTTCTGTTTTCAATTCCTGGGTTTGAAATATGTTTCCACCCATTTTTCAAGATTTAAACTGACATGTTAGGTTCAATAACATGTGTATTAGATTACCTAAATGTTGGGTTTTAGGTTAGCATGGAATTATGGTTTCGAATTTCTCATTTGGGCTTTTGATTTTGCCCAAGTGACTGATGCACTGTCATTGCACACTGTTCTGATTTTTCCTCTGGAATTTGGACTGAACTCACACACAATTCTGTCACACAGATTTCCCTCATTCACATTCACACACACATACAAAATCCTAAACCTAAGAACTGAGCTATGACCCACTGTCTTTTCTCTATGTCACACACATATAAGGAGACACTATGACACACTAATTCCTGAAATCACACACACATATATGCACACACACATGTCACTCTCTCACTCAATGTATATATATATATGTAATCCTTGTGTGTGCATTATAGTTGTGAAGGGAAGGGGATACTGTTGCTAGAACAGCAGGGGAAATGACCCATATTGGATTGAAGAAGGGTAATGAGAGGGGACTGATTGTTTATCTAATGTGTGTGGGTTGTTAGGGACAACAAATTACATATATTAGTATGTGTGTGTCAGTTTGAAGATAGGAGAAGTGCCTATACTAGGTAGAGAGGATGTGTGAGTGTGTTTAGACTAGTGAAATGTAGGACATGACTAATTTGGACTTCCTGTATACAGGATACACCTAGGTGCATAGGAAGTTTAGTATGGAGTAAGAACCCAGGATGTGTGGGCATGTACAAGTATTGGTACAGGCCTAAGTTGACCTATAGGTTGTGAGAAGGATTAGGGTACTACCATAGACAGTAGGGATACATGTCTATATAAGTGTGACTGAATGAGTGTCTAGGAGTGAAGGGGAGGGGGTTCCCTTGTATTGCATAGGTGAGGAGTTCCAATGTGAAGTGTCATAGTGCTTAAAGGTATCCATGTGTGGTTCCAAGTGTGTCAGTCCTAAGGGGTGTCATGGAGAGTGCACTGCCAAGTGGCAGTAGCCAATATCTAAGTGATATTAGAGAGGGAGTGAGAGGAGTGATAGCATGTGCCTTGATATACAAGGTAGGAAAGGGTCATGTTGGACCAGATGGGGCTGTGCAGGACTATATAAACATATACACATATATGGTATGGGTATTGACCTATATGGGATATGGCTCATTACCTATGTAGTTAGCCTATGGCATGTGGTGTGGATACGCTTGTGTATCACTAGGCTAGTGTGACTTGTATGATAAGTGACTAGTTACCTAGATTGACTTATTAAGCCTAGGTTGACCAACCTAGACTAGTTTGACCAAGTTTAACCTTGTTTGACCTAGTTTGACCTAACTAGACTAGAGTTGACCTAGTTTGACTAGTGTAGTTGACTAGAGTTGACCAAAGGTTGACTTTAGCCTAGATTGACCCAAACATCATGTATAATGTATTGTAGCAGTCTATTATACTATTTTGGACATGTTGTGACTTGTACTGTTCTATTGGAGCCAGACACCACTCCTCGGACAGTATATTCTCTTCAGATATTCAGGATACCAGGCGAGTACATTCTTTGATCATTTCATATCCTGTTAGAATTATTCTCCTGCTTTAAATTACTTTACTTGATACTATCACGTTGGTCACACGGATTAGTACTATATGGATCCCTTCTTGAGATGTTATTCCCTCAGGAAGCATCGGATACTACATGTTCTGTGTGTTTCACTTACATGGTGTATCACTATGCTTCATGGTTCATTGAATCACTTGTGACATGTACTCTCATGATCACAGAGTCTTCCTTGAATCCCCCATTTATGGGCTTTCCTAGAATCCCCATTTATGGGACTATCATATACCACCCTTCGGGGGCCGTTACATGAATCATAACATAACCTGGCTGGATCCTTGTGTATTGATTGGGGGTACGGGAGAGTAGAAGTAGACATGTGAATAATATCCAAGTAGTGTAGCATCCGAATCTTTCTGTAGTGTAGCATCAGAATCACCCTTTGCCATTCACATGTTTATAATGTACTTTGACTCACTAGCCACTATTAGTTCTCTACTTATAGTAGATATTTCTATTACAGTTCTCTCTCTGTTTACATTCTGTACTTTTTTTCAGTTTCATGTATCTTACTTTACTGCATGATTATATTTTCTAAACTACTATGAACTGTTGAGATGTATTGTGCTCGTTCCGTCCTGATTGGGCACCGTTGAATCTTTACAGAGGACGATGATGAGGCTGGTGTTGACACCATCTATGGGACAGCCCTAGACGACACTTGTGAGCTGGACTCTCAGGAGGACCCAGCTCTAGCTGATGACATTACCCCTACTGCCTAGACTAGTTTAGTTTGGCTTTATTCCTGTCTTTGAGATCTGGATTGTATATATTCTTTCATACTCTGTAGTTGAGACCTTGTATTCTGGATGTTTGCTGAGATGTTATCTTAGACACTTAGACTCTTCTGATCATCTGTATTTCATTTGAGTTCTATATCATATCGTGCTTCTTCTTCCTTAGTTTGATTGGGTTTACATTCTGCTATGTCACCCCCATTCGGGGAGTATAAAATGCTTAGCATTATATTGTTAGATGTTGTGACCTAGGACAACGTTCTACCACCGACACTGCAGCGTAGGCTGGACGTACCCACTTCTCGTGTCCTTACTCTAGGGTGCGGGTCGTAACACACCACTCAGAGGCACTAGTTTCAGAGAGCCGCAGAAGTGGCAAAAGCAGGGGTCCAGGTGGTGGCAGAGACAAGAGCAGAAGAAAGTCCAAGGGTCGATACGAGGACTCGGAGTGTTACCACTATGGCAAGAAGGGCCACATCAAGCAGAACTATTTCGCTTGGAAGAGAGAGAAGAAGGGCGACAAGGGAAAGCAAGATGAGAACACTACAGCGACGGCTTCGATACATAGAGGCGATGTAATCGTCGTAGGTGACGAGGTTATTACAAACCTCACCTGCGATGACAATTCTTGGCTGGTGGACTTAGGGGCTTCGGCGCACGTATCTCACAACAGGGCATTATTTTTCACTTACACGACAGACGACTGTGAAGTATTAAAGATGGGCAATGGAGATGTGTCAAAGGCGGTTGCCATTGGAGATGTGCATTTGAGGACGAAGATGGGTGAAGTTCTTGTTCTCAAAGATGTTCGTCATGTCCCTGATATCCGTTTCAACCTGGTGTCGGTTGGAAGGTTGGATGACGAGGGATTCTTCAGTCTCTTCTGGAATAGTCAGTAGAAGCTTTCCAGAGGTTCGATGGTGATTGCCAGAGGAAGCAAGAAGTTCGGTCTCTACTATATGGAGGGGAGCGCACAGGGGGCACAGGAGGTGAACGCCGTCAGAGATGCATCTACCTAGTTGTGTCACAGACAGCTCGGCCATATCAGCGAGAAGGGAATGAGCTACTTGGTGAACATGAAGGTGATTCCAGGGCTCAAGTCTATAAAGTTGGAGAAGTGCACGCACTGTTTAGCTGGGAAGCAAAATAGGGTATCTTTTCAAAGTCACCCAAGTTCAAGGAAGCCGGCGTTGCTCGAGTTGATTCACTCGGATGTCTACGGTCCTATGAAGGTAAAATCTATTGGTGGTGCTTCTTACTTATAACTTTTATTAATGACTATTCTAGAAAGGTTTGGGTCTATGCCTTAAAGACCAAGGATCAGGTGTTGCCTACTTTCAAAGAGTTTCAGGCCTCTATTGAAAGAGAGACGGGCAAGAAGTTATTGTGTGTTCGGTCCGACAACGGCGGCGAATACATTGGTCCATTTGATGCTTATTGCAGAGAGCTAGGTATACGACACCAGAAGACTCCGCCCAAGACACCGCAGCTCAATGGTGTTACGGAGCGCATGAACAGGATACTGATGGAGAGGGTGCGCTGTTTGCTGTCAGAAGCAAATTTGTCAGGCAGTTATTGGGGTAAGGCTCTTCTCACAGCTATTTATGTTATTATTTTATCTCTTAGTGCTCCTTTGCAGGGTGATGTGCCTGACAAAGTATGGTACGACAAAGAGCCGTCATACAATCACCTGCGAGTGTTTGGCTATAAGGCCTTCGTGCATGTACCGAAGGACGAGAGGTCCAAACTTGAGCCGAAGACGAGGCGATGCATCTTTTTTGGCTACGGTCGGGATGAGTTTGGCTATAGACTCTACGACCTGGTGGGAAGAAAGCTCTACAGAAACAGGAACGTGGTATTCGTCGAGGATCATACCATGACCAATACTCAGGATTCTGAGACGCCTTCTGAGGCTGAGGAATTGCTTGAGTTACAGTCATTTTGCTTCGAGTAGTTTCCAGAGGACATCACAGAGGATCCAGTTATGGGGGAGCCAGTACATGGTGTTGCTTCCAACCTTGATCATCAGCCTGCTGATGGTGGTCAGGGTGTTCCTCAGGAGGATGAGCATGTCGGGAAGGCAGTTCCTGAAGGAGAGAAGAGTGTTGATATACAACCAGTACCAGTGGCTCTATTGAGAAGGAGCGACAGAGAGCATCGACCATCTACGAGATACTCACCAGGTGAGTATGTGCTTCTAACTGACGGAGGAAAGACTGAAAGCTTTGTAGAGGCTATGGAAGACGAACACAGGCAGGAGTGGATGCATGCTATACAGGAGGAGATGAGTTCCTTACATGCCAATTCTACTTACGAGCTGGTACGGTTGCCAAATGGCAAGAAGACTTTGAAAAATCGATGGGTGTTTAGAGTGAAGCAGATGGATGATGCTACTCGCCTTCGATACAAAGTGAGACTGGTAGTTAAAGGCTACGGTCATTATAAATACATAGATTATGATGAGATCTTTTTGCCTGTCGTCAAGTATTCGTCTATTCGGGTGGTGCTAGCATTGGCAGCCAGTCTCGACTTGGAGGTCGAGCAGATGGACATGAAGACGACATTCCTCCATAATGATCTTGAGAAGAAGTTATAAACGGAGCAGCCAGAGGGATTTTGTGAGAAAGGCAAGTCACATTTGGTCTGTCATTTGAGAAAGAGCTTGTATGGTCTGAAGCAGGCTTCAAGACAGTAGTATAGGAAGTTTGAGTCGTTTATGGAGGAGCATGGTTATGCACAAACGACGTCAAATTACTGTATATTTGTGAGGTATTTTGCCGAGGATGATTTCATTATTTTATTGCTTTATGTTGATGATATGCTATTAGTGGGTCGAAATGCCACTAGGATAGCGGAGTTGAAGCACCAATTAGATGCGGCCTTCTCTATGAAGGATTTGGGTGCAGCAAAGACTATTCTTGGGATAGAGATCAGCCGAGAGAGAGTCCAAGCTGCTACACTTGTCCTAAAAGAAGTACATTAACCGAATATTTCAGCATTTCGGGATGGACAGGTCGAAGAAAGTGAGTTGCCCCCTTTCGGCTCACTTTAAGTTCACTGAGAAGTATTGTCCATCTACCGAAGACGAAAAGAAAGATATGGAGCGGGTTCCATATGCCTTAGCTGTGAGAAGTCTTATGTATGCTATGATGTGTGTAGAAACGAAATTGTAATGCACAATACTCTAGAGGGGGTGAATATAGTTGGCAGCGGAATATTGCTAATTAAAAAATGTTAGCAGCAAGATCACAGAATAATAATCATAACTAAGTAAAGTAAAGGCAGAGATAAGAATGCAAACGTAAAGACAGCGATGTATACTGGTTTTTCTCTGTTGAGGACTAATCCAGTCGGTAGAACTCTTGCTACCAGTTGAATCCACTATTGGCAAAACCACAAGTTTTCTTACGAAGTCCTTGCAACTTCTACAACGCGAGCTTTGATACGAAGAACTCGTCCAACTTCAAATATGAAGAGGTATTCTTCAATCAAGCCTTCTAATTACAATCTCTCAGAAACTTCTAGACCGTACCGTACTGGCAAATCGACTAGAGGATTGTAATTGGCTTGGGATCTAAAATTTAAAGCTCAAGAAAACTCTTTGGAAGACTGATAGCTTTAGATAGAGAGAAGATTGAAATTGAATGAGTGAGTTGAAATGATCGAAATCCTTCTCTATTTATAGGAATTTCAAAGACAGAATTTTGGCAGAATTCGGGCAGAACTCGATGAGAAAATCTCGGTCAAATCCGCAACTGCAGGAGGACCAAGTTCAGAAGAATTCAAAAATCAAACGGCCACCAACCGAACTCTGGCCGAACTCTTGTCGAACTCTGGCCGAGTTCTGTCAGGGTTAGGTTAGGTTTTAAAAATTAGTTTTTGATGATTTTTGAAAACCTTTTTGAAGCTTTTGTTTAAACGAATGTTTTTTAAAACAAAGGATATTTTAAAAGTATTTTGAAAACATTTTGGAATAGCCTATTTGCCAGTACGACTCGGTGTACAACGTATTCCTAGACTCAATAAAATAAAAAATATATTGCTCAAAGAAAATACAGACTCGAACAGGCAAACATTGCTTCGGTCTTGAACTGTGTAGATAGCTATTCTTGTTTATGTCCAAGAGTCCGATACATGACTAGCTTCATATATCCAGACAGAGTTTGATCAATTATTAAAATCAGGTTGACCATATGACCAATGGGCCAACAATGTGTACGAGGCCAGACATCGCTCATGCAGTTGGCACAGTTAGCAAGTATCTTTCAAATCCTGGAAGGGTAAATTGGAGTGTGGTCAAGTGAATTCTATGATACCTTCAGGGCACTGCTGATTGGAGGCTTTCGTTTGGTGGTGACGAGCCGAAGCTGGTTGGTTATACCGACGCTGATATGGCTGGAGATGTAGACATGAGGGCGATCGACTTTGGGCTATGTGATGATGTTTGCTGGAGGAGCGATATCATGGCAGTCGCGGTTGTATAAGTGTGTTGCCTTGTCGATGACAGAGGCAGAGTACATTGCGATGACAGAGGCTTACAAGGAGTTGCTGTGGATGAAAAAGCTGTTGCAGGAAATAGAGCTGAAGCAAGAGCAGTATACTTTACTTTACGACAGTCAGAGTGCTATTCACCTTGTAAAGAACCAGACATTTCATAGTCAGTCCAAGCACATCAAGACTCGGTATCATTAGATACGGGATGTGGTTGAGAAGAAGAATGTAACATTTGAGAAGGTTCATACTGATGACAACGGAGCGGACATGCTCACGAAGGTTCTACCAAGGAGAAAGTTTAAGTTCTGCAGGCAGATCGTCGGGATGACAACCTCCTCCACCTAGTTATGAAGAGGAGATTTGTTGGAGTGGGTGGGCTTCCCAACCTATGTGGAGAAGACCCCGGAGTGAGACGAGCGTCGTCTGTGTGTCAGAAAAGCTCGGGGAGATGACGAGGCCAGTCGGAGATGACGGAGTACTCGGGAGCTGACCAGAGGAGCTGCTGGAAGGAGGGGGCGGAGTTTGGGCCAAACTCTGCCCCAGGACAGAGTTCTGGCCGAACTATGTCTCCTGGTTCTAGAATCTTGCTGGTTGCCAAACACAGAGTTCTGGCCGAACTCTGTGTCGTCGGGGCTGAAGTATTTTTTAGGGTAATTGATCACCGTTGGATCGTATCCTACGGTCCAGGTTTTATTGCAGAATTAGGGCATTTTCATATAGTTTTTCTTAACCCTAATCTCATAAAAAACACACACAAGAAAGAGAGAAGAGGCAAGAGTGCCATTGTAATTTTGGAAGAGAAGAGGAGAATTGAAGGTCATTTTCGAAGGAGGATCGTGTTCGGGTAATATCTACTCATCATCTTTGTTCTTCGTAGCCTTGTAATCATTATTCTTGCTTCTAAGTGTTGTGGGAATTCAATTTGGATCGGGAGAAGTTTGTACAGAGTGTACTCCTCATTAGTGAAGGCTTCTCAGGATTGGACTCGGATCGTCACGTGGTTTTTCCCGCAAGGATTTTCTACGTCAAAAATTCTCTGTATCTTCGTGGTTTTTTGGTGTTTTGGTTCGTGTGTTGTATTGCTCGGTTCTCTCGCAGGTACTCTCTAGTTTGGGGAAAGGTTTTTGCGTTTCTTTCCTAACATGTAGCCTCATTGTCAATTTGGATACTAGTGATATCTTTGGCGTACCACATGCCCACCTGTCTGGCTTTAATATTCCATTCACTATTTTGCATTAACACTTGAAGGCTGTTTCTGCTACCCACAAGTTCATAAGTCGGCCAACCCAACCTGTCTACTAAACTCTGATGATTGAGCTACGGATCCATCCACAGGCTTGTGTCAGCCCTATTATGTATCACCCGTATAACATTCTCCTTCACTTGTGTCCGTGCCCGAAGAATATTTTTAATAGTAACAGAAAAGTTATTGTCGATCTTCTGTATCCAAAAATTGCCAGCTTTTAAGTACCTGCTATGCATTCACCGAGTCCACAGAGAGTCACCTTCGAGAATTTGCCAGGCCAGCTTGAGTATTGTAACTTCTCGCAGCACCCGAAGAGAACGTAAGCCTACTCCTCCTTCTTCCTTGGCCTGACACAGATCCGCCCACGAAATAGTGTGTAATCCTCCTTTCCAAACAAAGTTGGCACAAAGCTTCTCTATTTTATGTATGGTGTTGATCGGTATGGATATCACATGTAGCCAGTATGCAGTAATTGCGAGTATGACAGACCGTACCAGTTCAACTCTCCCTCCAAAAGATAGTATTTGAGAATGCCACCCTTACAATCTGTTATGCACATACTGGACCAATCCTTGGCAGTCCGTGTCTCTAGTGTAATTTACCGATAGTGGTAACCCCAGATAACGTACGGGTAGTTGGCCCCTTCTAATTTGAAGCATTGTCGACCTTCCTTCTTGTTGAGGACAATCTTTATTGAAGTAGACATAACTCTTCTCTTTATTTAAGTGCAACCCGGACAAATGGCCAAATTCTTCATCAATATTGTTTAATGCTGCTATGCCTCCATCAGTCGGCTCCATAAATACCAGCAGATCGTCCGCATATATGAGAAGAGACACATTAGGTTTGATGCATCGATATAGCGGAACAATGACTTCTTGGTGGACGGCCAAGTCCATCAGACTAGTGTAATACTCCATCACTGCAGTAAAAAGATATGGGGAGAGAGGGTCACCCTGTCTCAGTCCGCGGTTGCTGCCGAAGAATCCATAAGGTTGGCCTTTGATAAGGACAGAAAAGGTCGGTGAAGATATACAAGTTCTGATTCTATCAACCCACCACCTTTCAAATCCTATACTGAGAAGCACTGTACATACAAAATCCCTATTCACCATGTCATATGCTTTTCTCAAGTCCAATTTGGTGCAACTTTTTTCCCTCCAGCTTTGTTAAAATCTCGTATAAGTTCATGAGCAAGAAGACAGTTATCAGCAATTGATCTTCCTTTGATGAATGCAGATTGGTTTTCAGAAATCAATCCTTGCATGATATTTTGCATTCTCATGCACATCAACTTTGTAATAATTTTCTAAATAAAGTTACAGCAAGAAATTGGTCAAAAATCTCCTAACGCGGATGCACCCTCCTTCTTAGGTATCAATGTCAGGAAGGCGTGATGAAGTTCTTTAAGCAACTTACCAGTCTGGAAGAAATCGTCCACAATCTGGTAGATCTGAATCTTCAACTGATCCCAATGTTTTTTGTAGAAGGCTGAGTTGAATCCATCCGGACCTGGCGCTTTGTTAGGATCCGCCTCTTTGATAATCAACTCGATTTCCTCCATAGTGACTGCTCTTCTTAGCTCAGCATTACCTCTATCACAATTTGCAAATGACCTCTGGTAGCGTCCTGGAGTAATCAGATTGATTAAAGAGCTCATGTTAGTATGCCACTGCCTTATCTACAATCTCTTTGTCCTCTGTTAGAGCTTTGCCGCTAATATCAATTAGGGATCCTATTGTGTTGGAGTGTTGTCTTGCTTTAATGGTTGCATAGAAAAATTTAGAGCATCGGTCGCCATCCTTCAACCACGAACACTTGGCCTGTTGTTGTAACTGCATCTCCTCCTAGAAACGAAGTTGACGTACATCCTTTTGAAGAGAGATTTCTCTAGCCGCCAATTCTGCATTCATGGGATCGGATTGAAGTGTTGCCTGTGTAACAAGCAACTCCTGTTCTGTGGGGGCGAACGTCCAGATCGGACATATTTTTTTTCCATTTCTTAAGTTCTCGCTTAACCTGCTTAAGCCGTTGAACTAAGCAGTATTGTCCGTTGCCCGTGACATCATATTGGAGACCTTGTTCGACTACTTCTTGATATCCATCCATACTCGGCCATGAGTTGTTGAACCGGAACGGTCTCCTGTGCATCATAGTCGTCTCGACTAGGCAGACCAAAATTGGGGTGTGGTCACTAGTGCCATTATGAAGACCTTATGCCCTTCCTGTTGGGAATGTTCCCAACCACTTGGTGTTGCATAGAGCCTTCCAGTTGGCATACAACTCGATTAATGGATGAACTGTTGCTCCAAGACCACAAATGTTCAGTTCTTGTGATGCAATGTAAGCCGGAACTTAGTAAGCATCTTTGGAAGCCCTCTAATATTTTTATTGGAACCATTCTTTCTCTCATTTTCTCGTCTTCGGTTAGGATAGCGCTGAAGTCTCCGCATAATAGTAGAGGAATTAAGCTAGTTTTCCATCTCGTTGGCTTGACGTCCTTCCAAAGTTGATGTCTTCTCCTGCGATTGTTGTGTCCATAGACTGCTCCAATAACAATTCTCAATCCCCCTTTGTTAATGAATTCAACTACTATTAATTGTTCAGAATAAAATCTCACCTGGCCTATCCATATTCGTGTGTTCCACATCATCCAGATACGTGCCATCTCACATGTACCCAGATTATGGATGGATGCCCAATGGTGTGGCACCCTCCTATTTAATTTAGATTCCTCTTTAATTTTGCTCTCGAGGAGAGAGACAATCGAACACTTGTGCTTCTGACTCACTTTTTGTATCTTGTGCCATCTGCCAATGGAGTTTGCCCCGCGAACGTTCCATGTGATGATCGACATCTATTAATTAGATGAGATGTCCGTTGTACAGCACTGGCTCCCCCGAGGACGAGGTAGGGGGGCCTCCATTGGCTTGGTGCTCACCTCTACGCTGCAAGTTGAGCTAATCGCCTTCTTTATCTCTCTTAGTTGTCTATCCCAAGCCGGGTTCTCCCTTGTGAGCGTAGTTGACGCGCCAAAGGGGGCGTCGCGGGTTGTCACATCTTGGTTATCTGCAATCGCGAGTCTATTTTTAGCTCGTACCTTCCGACCCTCATTAGTGTCTTCAACCGAACTAGCATGGTATTGGTTGGTAGAAAGAGTTGGTTCATTATCAACCCCACCTCTTATGTCTCCAAATAGTATCAAAGCTTGGCTCGGATTAGATTCTTCCACCTCAGTGCACCCATCCGGCCCTTGTCGCTTGCCTAGCACTGAAGCACCGTGTCCCTCTTATGCTTGGTGATCCAATTGTTCTTCTATAGGTTGTTCCATCCTTGTGTCTTCCTCTACTTCTCTGGTATCTACCCTAGAAATAATTTAATTATTTATTATTAAGGTTATTGCCCTTTTAGAAGACCTGGTTGTTCCAAAACTAGTCCGAACTCAACCCAAGTCCTGGTGGTCATGTAGTGCGACCAACGACGTCCAAATAGACGTATAGATGTGTACACATATTGGTAGTTCATTTCTAGTATTGTGAATAATCTCTATAAATTGTGTATTGAATATAATATATGCATTATTGCTATTTAAATTTATATTTTACTTAGAAATATGATAACCTTCTCTTAGAATGATATTTTGGAAATTTTGGGATTCATTTAGGCTATACATATATACTTGTGTATAAATATATTCATAACAGGTAGACATAGTATTTTATACATATTTTCCTCGATCTTGAATATTAGGGCAATATAAATTTAAGCTTATATTCCTTTTTGCCTTTGATCATTTTCTTCCTTATAATGATCATTTGTACAACTTTATTTTGTATCTTTTTTAAACATCGCCATATCATAAGTTCGTATCACTTATATTCTTTTCCTTAGACCAAAAGAATTATTTTTAAAATAACTTCTCCCCAATTATCTATTAATCTCGAGTTACGTTTTCGGATTCAGAAGTTTCCTCTCAATTGTTGAATATTGAATACCTGTAAAATAAGGATTAAAAGATTTTTACTTATTTCGACTTCGATCATCATCCTTCCTAATTAATTGTTTTCTTTTCAAGAAGCTGAATCTCATACTGGAAGAACAGATACTTACACTTTTTCTATCTTTATCAATTTGTATGATAATTTTAAACTCCTTTTGATATTTTTGGAGGATATAGTTGGAATAATTTTGATGACTTATGATGGCAGACAGCCGCGCACTATCGCTACCTATTTGACTTATGGAGACTGTGGGTTCACTGTAGCCAGCAGCGCACTGGCAAGGCATGTTCCTAAGTTGAAGTAATCTCGAGTATATATAAGTTATCGAACGTTGTCAAAACTATATCCTTGTCGTCCTATCTTCGTCTTTGAGTTGGTATGTCCAAATTAGATAGAGTGGATAGGGTATTCGTTACCGTATCCT
Source organism: Iris pallida (assembly GCA_029216955.1). Taxonomy (NCBI): domain Eukaryota; kingdom Viridiplantae; phylum Streptophyta; class Magnoliopsida; order Asparagales; family Iridaceae; genus Iris; species Iris pallida. The sequence goes on along the minus strand of JANAVB010040817.1, from coordinate 15,440,198 downwards.
TGCTTGAGTCGCAGAATCAAGAGTTTATTACAGCTTGCTGTACACTGGCGAGGCATAAATTCTTGGTAAAACGACTTCGATTATGTTTACGAGTTTCGAATACCATAGATATTATGTCTTATTGGCATATAACTATTAAGTTTTCAGATTGATTTGTGCTTATTCCTAGCCACAGTCTTCTCGATAAACCAGTAATTCTCCCTTCCTTTCTTATCCTTCTATTTTTAGATTGTTATCTTTTAATGCAATTTTGACTGGATTCCTATAACTATCTAGATTTTGATTCTAAACTCGTGACTAAATAATTGAGGATGAATATTCTAAGCATATTTGGATTTGATCATCCTTGAATAAATTTCGATCATGACTAGACTCCTTTATTATATCTTGATCGAGTAAATTCGTATCCTTTCCTAGGTTTGATCCTATAATCATGCCTAAACAGTTTTGCTTAACTAATTGACTGTTCCTAAACAAATTTGACCACGACTAAACTCTCTTGGCTATAATCATAATCGGGCATATATTTCAAATCAATTATTGCTAATGTTATATTTTTATTCCATTTTGGCCATGACCATTTTGACCTCGTTCATGCTCGTGCCAACTTTCTAATTTTATCATGCATGGATGATTTCATGATTAATCTTTATCGTACTGCATCTTAGTTGTACCTAGTGATATTAACCATGTTTAGACTTTGATTACATTTTGATCCTTGACCATGACTATACTTTAATCGTGCCACGTGGTATCTTTTCTTAAAAGTTCGATTCCATTCATGATCTAACTCCAATTTGATCATTGATCATATTATTTCTTGATTATATTTTTAAAATTTTGCCTAACTACATCCTTTGAAACTTTGGTGACCAATTTTCTAAGGTGGGTAGTCTTCGATTGATGAATTATCCTTGAAGCTAGTTTTTGGGGTTGAATCTTAAAGACATTTTGAGCATTTTAGGATTCAAGACCATAGCCTCAGGATCCAACACCAAGCCATACCTAGTTACTACTTCCATTTCCACTCTAGTCAATCAATGTTTTACCAAAGTAATTTCTATTTCCCTTTTCATTTGTTTGATTAAGATTCTCTTATCAAATTTTTTTTACCATCTTTTTACCGATCACCCAAGACCGTCTAACATAGTAGTCCTTAAATTCGAGGATGAATTTATTTCTAAGTTGGGTAGATTTATAACACCTCTTCCCGAATTTTTTTTAAAATTTTTATTATTATTATGTTTAAATGTATTTTTCATTGAACTTTGTCAATGACATTTATGATTAATTTTTCTTGATTAAACATTTTAGAGCACTAATTTATGTTAATAGAAATATTCAACTAAATATTATTATTGGAATTATAGAAGTTTTGAATTTTATTTAAAAAGGAGTTTTTGGAAAATAAAAACATGAATATTTACTTTTAGTAAAAAGAATTCTTAAAAAGTATTTTAAATAGAATTTTGATATACCTTAAATTATTTTTGATGAGCATTAATTATTAGTTTAAAGTTATTATTTTGATCACTACTTGATTTGGATTAGATTATATTTAATTTAATTGGTGATGTCAAATATAGCTTAACATAAAGGAACACTAGATTATGGCTTGTTCTGTACTTATTGATACACCTATACTTGTTTTATGCCCCCTGAAAGGGGAAAGGTATGTAGGAATATTCAAATTTCCTTACGAATACTCAAACCCCTCTAGCGTTCACACCCAGATCGAATTAGAATTTGATTTCTTTTAATCCTCCTAGGATTAACATCAATCCAATCCCATGCATATAAGTAAAAGCATCAGCCGACCCATATTCCCTCTTAAAAACCCTACGAAACCCATCCTATCGACACAACCTAACTCCGCAGGAGCCCTGCCCAACCACAACAGTCCTCCAATCCGCCGTGGTCAGCCACCAAATCCATCGCCTCCTTCTCTGACCTATCCACGCTCTCATCCCTGCGTCGGCCGGAGCATGGCGCTTTCTCGATCGCAGCCGCGTCCCCTGATCGCCTTAAACACCACCCGAATCCTCCGCCAACAACTAAAACACAGAATAAGTGCCGTATCAGTCGGGTCCGACCCCGAGTGTCCGTATTCGTGTCCACATCCATCTACAATAAGACAACAGAAACCCAAAACAACAATATTACACACAGAGAAAACCTTGTCTCCGGCTATATCCGCCACCACGCCATTCACTTCTCTTCCGAATGGACCCCGACCACCCATTTCTCAATCGGCACCCCCGCCCCTGGTCCTCCCGCCTATCCATCCTCGCCAGAATCCAATCGACGAAGCGATCGGAGCAAACCACAGCGAACGTCGACCGAACGCAGCCCGTCTACGTCGCTGAGCTCCCCCAACCCGTCCACGACGCGCAGTCCGCTCCCCCAAGGTGCCCTCGACAATCGTGCGCTCGTCGGCAGCATGGACAAGGAGGCCTCTCTCGACTGGACGCCACCGAGCTCCTCAGGCAGGTCCAGGCCAAGATCTCCACTGACCACCGCCGAATACCGCCTCCGACGAGCGCCAGCGACTCTGCCCCGTGCTCCGCCCCTTGCACTAGCGGTTGCCCCGCCAATCGACCGGAGCAGTCCACAACCACTGTCGTGTGCCTCCGCGTCCGCATACGCAGAGTGTTAGCCTCCAGCAACCTCCGCTGTCCTCGGCGCCGTCCACCGCGCCGTGACCGCCAGGAGTCGGCGACCGCCTCCGTTGGAATGGCCGAGTGGATTCTGATGGGGTAGAAGCTTTGTGGAACAGAACTCAGAATCGTTGAGGCGTGTGAATCACTGTCCTCAAGAAAAGATTCGCCCCTTATCGTAACTGTAAGGTTCGAACGGCGACTTTCCTCCAGGATACAACAACGAGTTACAGATAGCAGTACCTATCTGCAACCTACAATCGAACATGGAAGAAGAGGAACGACTGCGTTTCTAATCTCTCTCTATTTGGTGGTTTTGGATCTCAGCGGGGTGATTCTCTCTGTAAAGAAAGAATGAATAAATAGAGTTGCAAAACTCTAATACTGTTAGATCGTGCACCAAATCTCAGGAGGAGAATCAGGAACGGTTATGAGACGAGTTGAATGAGTAGTAGCGGTTACGCATAAATTGCGGGCTCACTCCCAAGAGAAAATGCAAAAAGTAGGGTCGTGTCCCGCCTACGCGCGAGGCTAAATGGCCCGGATTTGCACCCCCCCTGCGCGTGCGACGTGCCCGCACATGCGCATTAAGGTTTTCTGGAGCTCCCCTCCAACCCGGGTGCATTCTAGCCCAATGCCTCCCGGGCGCGCGAGCACCCCTCTTACTACCCACTCATCACAACCATGTAGAAGGTGTAAACATATATATACCCACTCTCAAGTGTGGGTTTTAAGCGATGTGGGACTAAACAAAAGTCTCTTCCCTTTTGCCTATGGTGTATTTGAAATATCTATAAAGTGGAACTAACAACCAAAAGTTCCAACAATCCCCCACTATTTCAAAATACACCACACATGCTATGTCTATACCGACTACACCTCCCCCACATATTTTGAAATATGTGGTTGTCTCATCTGCTAGCCGTAGCACGAATACAGTGCCTAAGTACTGGTGCCTTTCAGCTATGAACCAGCCATTAGGATAGAAAATCTTGTTCACAGGAGGTTGGTGAAATAAGTTTCTATGAACCAACAACCTTAAATGTGAACAGAGGATTCGCATCCACATTGTAATTCTTAGTACTTCACTGTTCTACGGTTTTGCGCTTTTTGGCCCTGCGCTGATTCCTGGTTTTCATGAGTGCTCTAGAAAGTCTGCCAAAGGCTTTCATAGGAACCGACCCAGTTCCTCACTCGTATAGGTAGATTTCCATCAAGTGTGTACTGCAGTTTAGACACACCACCTCAAGATTTGGGATATGGATTCTATTAAGAGCAAAGCTCAACCTTCTCACTGCAGTAGTTGTATTCATAAATACAGTACTATCTCGTCATAGGAATGGAACATCTCAAATACAATAGTCGATAGTACACAAAAACAACCAGTGACTTGTTCTTACCCCTATGAACCTAAGTCATGGGATCACCAATCAAATAGGTGGGGTTACCATCACTCTTATTTTCTGTTTTAGGCATAAGTCCCATTCCCCTCGACGTATCTTCCACTTGCCTCCTATTAAGTGGTTTGGTCAGAGGATCGGCCAAATTCAACTCTGACCTCACATAATCCAAGGATATAACTCCGGATTTTAACAGCTGTTTTACCACTGTATGTCTTAGACGTATATGTCTACTTTTCCCATTATAAATCTTGCTTTTTGCCTTTGCGATAGCAACTTGACAATCACAATGCATAGGCACAGGAGGAGGAGCATTTACACTAATAGGAAGATCCGCTAAGAGGTTTCTAAGCCACTCAGCCTCAGAACATGCCTTCTCTAAGGCGATCAGCTCGGACTCCATGGTTGAACGAGCTATACATGTTTGCTTGGTAGATTTCCAAGACACTGCACCCCCACCAAGGGTAAACACATAACCACTAGTGGATTTGATCTCATCTGAATCTGAGATCCAGTTAGCATCACAATAACCCTCTAACACAGGTGGGGACCCTTTGAAAGATATCCCATGATTAATGGTACCTTTTAAGTACTTGGCTAATCTCTCAATGGCAACCCAGTGTTCCTTACTAGGACTCTGAGTATATCTGCTCAGTCTGCCAACAACATAAGCTATGTCAGGCCTTGTACAGTTCATCAAGTACATTAAGCTACCAATAATTTGGGCATATACTTTCTGAGATACACTATGTCCTTTATTTTTCTTAAGATGGATATTAGCATCATATGGCGTCGACACCCTCTTACAGTCATAATATCCAAATCTTTTCAGAAACTTCTCGACATAGTGTTCTTGACACAATGTAAGACCATCTTTTGTCTTTACAACTTTAATACCTAAGATTACATCAGCTTCACCAAGGTCTTTCATATCAAAATTTGAAGCTAAAAATCTTTTGGTCTCATTTATAATATCAAGGTTAGGTCCCAAAATAAGCATGTCATCCACATAGAGACAAAGCATAATATAAGAGTTATTAAAAGACTTATAGTATACGCATTTGTCTGCATCATTGATCAGGTATCCATTAGACACCATCACAGAATCAAATTTCTTATGCCATTGTTTAGGTGCCTGTTTCAACCCATATAAAGACTTAACTAGTTTGCATACTTTCTTCTCACTACCCGGTACAATAGTACCTTCTGGCTGTGACATATAAATCTCCTCCTCTAAATCACCATTTAAGAAAGCAGTTTTCACATCCATTTGATGGATAATTAACTTATGAACTGCTGCCAATGCAATTAAAATCCTAATAGAAGAGATTCGTGTCACAGGGGCAAAAGTGTCAAAATAGTCTATGTCTTTCTTCTGGAAGAATCCCTTCGCAACCAACCTAGCCTTGTATTTCTCAATAGAGCCATCTGCTCTTAGTTTCTTCTTAAAGATCCATTTGCAACCTATAGCTCTAGCACCAGGAGGTAAATCAACAACTTCCCAAGTATGATTAGACATAATTGAGGTTAACTCACTGTTGATTGCTTCTATCCAGAAAGGTGCGTCTCTAGAATGCATAGCATTATCATAGGTTATCAGATCATCATCCACAAGAAATATGTGAAAATCATCACCAAAATTGGTGGATATCCTCGCTCTTTTACTCCTTCTCAATTCAAATTATGAATTTTCAGGAGTCTCAGAGATACGTTCGGTATGGTTAACAGTTCTTTCGAGACCGGATTTCCAAGGAAAAATAGTTTCGAAGAAATCAGCATTTTTGGTTTCCAGAGTAGTATTGACAGCAACCTGGTCAGAGTCACTCTTAACCACCAAAAATCTATACGCAGCACTGTTATTAGCATAACCAATGAACGCACAATCAACAGTTCTAGAACCTAATTTTGTCTTTTTAGGTCCTACTAACAGAACTTTGGCGAGACACTCCCACATTTTGAGATATTTTATGTTAGGCGTATAGCCTTTCCATAACTCATAGGGTGTCTTGCCAGTTGCTTTATAGGGTATTCTATTCTGAACAAAACAAGCAGATAGGATGGCTTCCCCCCACAAGTTCAGGGGTGCACCTGAACTAACCAGCATAGCATTCATCATCTCTTTCAAGGTTCTATTCTTTCTTTCAGCTACCCCATTCGATTCTGGTGAATATGGAGGGGTAGTCTCATGAATTATGCCAAGTTGTTCACAATGGTCAGCAAAGGGATTAGACTCATATTCACCTCCCCTATCTGACCTAAGCCTTTTAATTTTCCTATCTAGTTGATTCTCAACTTCAGCTTTATATTTCAGAAACATCTCACCTGCTTCATGCTTGTTTCTAAGAAGATATACCTTCGTGTATCTAGAGTAATCATCTATAAAGGTAATATAATAATATTTCCCTCCTCTAGACATTAAGCTTCTAAATTCAGCAATATCGGTGTGAACTAAAGAAAGCAAATCAGTATTATCTCTAGAAATAATAGGTAAACAACCCTTTTTGATGGCTTTAACTTCAGCACATATTTTGCACTTATCATTCGTTGGTTTAGTGATGTTAGGCAATAAACCAGTTTTTCTCATTTCCTTAATATAAGGTGCAGAAACATGTCCTAGTCTACCATGCCACAAATCAAAAGAGTCAACCATGTAAGCAGAAGAAGCAGAATTTTCATTAATAATAGTTTTGAGTACATTCAGAATAAATAAACCCTGGTTACAATACCCTTTCCCTATGAATGTCTCATTCTTGGAAAGCACTACCTTGTTGCATTCCATGTTCACTTTGATTCCAGCTTGAACCAAAAGTGACATAGAGATCAGATTGCAGCGAATGTCAGGAACATGCAGTACATTACCCAGTGAAAGGGTTTTCCCAGAAGTCAAGTTGAGAAGAACTGTGCCTTTTTCCAGGACGGGTACAGGCCTAGAGTCACCCATATAGACTCGTTCTTCTCCATCTTTCACTTGGGTGTACTCTGAGAAAGACTTTAAGTCACCACAGATGTGACGGGTTGCTCCAGAATCAATAACCCAGTCTTTTTTCTCAGCCACCATGTTCACAACAGAGACAACAGCAGCAAATACATCATCCTTCACTATATTAGCTTTTGGAGTGACGTCTTTGTTGTCTCCATCCTTCTTGTGTCTGCACTGAAAAGCATGATGTCCGGGTTTTCCACAAACATAACAATTTCCTTTATTTTTCTTAAAAGGACGGGAATTGTTAGTCTTCGGAATAGAAGATTTCTTATCGGTTTTCTTAGGATTTCTCCTAAACCGATTAGAAGCAGAACTGGGATTCCCTTCCACAATATTAGCCTTAGAGTCAAACTCCGTAGCTAATCTTGCGTCAAGTTTCCTGTTTTTCTCTTCAATCCGGACATGAATAATCACGTCTTCCAGACTCATCTGCCTCCTTTTGTGCTTCATCTTGTCCTTGTAGTCTTTCCATGATTCAGGTAGTTTCTCAACCAAACAACCAGAGACGAAAGCATCAGGGAGTTCAATATCCTCAGTTTTCAAATCATTTAAAAGAACTTGAAATTCAATGATTTGAGAAGAGATATCTCTAGAGTCAACAAACTGGAATTTAAGATAATTTCCAATAGCGTACTTTTGAGTACCAGCATCTTCGATTATATACTTCTTATTCATATTTTCCCAGATTTCGTAAGCTGATTTATATGAATAGTATACATCGAAGATCTCATTCGACAAGGTGTTTAGAATAGCGTATCGGCATACCTTGTTTCCTTGCTGCCACTCATCGTGCAGCTTTTGGAAATCATCGAAAGCGTTGGCAGCATCTTCTATGTTTGCCGAATCGAACTCCATAGCCACCGGCTTTTCAGGTTCAGGTTCAGTCAGGTACTTCGCATAGTTCAGTACGTCCAGGCAGACGTAGATCCTCTCCCTCCAGCGCTTGAAGTGGGTACCGTTGAAAACTTCGATCTTCGAAACGTCAGGTAGCCTTGAGCGAGATTGAGCGGATCCAGCAGCAGCGAGATCATTGTTCTGAGAAGCCATCTTTTCTTGAGATTGATGGGGTAGAAGCTTCGTGGAACAGAACTCAGAATCGTTGAGGCGTGTGAATCACTGTCCTCAAGAAAAGATTCGCCCCTTATCGTAACTGTAAGGCTCGAACGGCGATTTTCCTCCAGGATACAACAACGAGTTACAGATAGCAGTACCTATCTGCAACCTACAATCGAACAGGGAAGAAGAGGAACGACTGCGTTTCTAATCTCTCTCTATTTGGTGGTTTTGGATCTCAGCGGGGTGATTCTCTCTGTAAAGAAAGAATGAATAAATAGAGTTGCAAAACTCTAATACTGTTAGATCGTGCACCAAATCTCAGGAGGAGAATCAGGAACGGTTATGAGACGAGTTGAATGAGTAGTAGCGGTTACGCATAAATTGCGGGCTCACTCCCAAGAGAAAATGCAAAAAGTAGGGTCGTGTCCCGCCTACGCGCGAGGCTAAATGGCCCGGATTTGCACCCCCCCTGCGCGTGCGACGTGCCCGCACATGCGCATTAAGGTTTTCTGGAGCTCCCCTCCAACCCGGGTGCATTCTAGCCCAATGCCTCCCGGGCGCGCGAGCACCCCTCTTACTACCCACTCATCACAACCATGTAGAAGGTGTAAACATATATATACCCACTCTCAAGTGTGGGTTTTAAGCGATGTGGGACTAAACAAAAGTCTCTTCCCTTTTGCCTATGGTGTATTTGAAATATCTATAAAGTGGAACTAACAACCAAAAGTTCCAACAGATTCATCTCCTTCACACTCTCTCTCCCTCTTTAGTTCTCTACAGAAGTAAGACCCATTTTTTCCTCTTCCAATCTCAAGTCTCTTTCTCTCTCTCTGTTCTTTCTTTTTAATTGTTTTTACTATTATATTACATGTTGTACAGCTGTCCAACTGGGAGCATCAAACTTTATTATACTTTAGCATTATAATTATTTCTAAAGAAACTTCTTAATGATACTTTCAGCTTATGTGAATTACTATTACTTTTTTTTAGTTTATTATTTAGGTATGGTTATTGTTAGGTAAAGAACAACAATAATTGTATATTGGATTATTTTGGGGTTCTTTGGGTTTATACTTAGGCTCAAGCTATTTAAAAGAACAATATTCTGGTTTTGGGCAAGGCCCAAAATGTGTTATGGGGCTTTATATTAAAATATAATTGGCTTTTATGTATATACTCTTCCAAATTTATATTGTAAGTAGAGAATTGGATTTAGCCTTACGAATAATTTTCTAGATTTTTGTATTATTTATTTAAGTATTTTAAAGTGAGAATATGGTTCTCAAATATAATAAATATTTTCCAAAATAAAATAAAATATATGTATATTACATCTAGCTATATCCAAAATAAAGTATTTGGCTTAGAAGCTAAAATAGGGCTATACTCTTTTATAGTATTTTAATATAGTTTTAAACTAAATGACATATTTGACAAAAATTAGGAATTTAGATCAAAAAGAGTTTCCTTTATTTTCAAAAGTAGTTATCTAAATAGTTTGACTAATACGAATATAGTTTTCTAGAATTATAATTATTTCTAAAGTTACATTTAATTATATTTCCTTCGAGTCTCATCTTAATCGTGTCTAGTCAAACGTCCCTATTTTCTGTGATTCTAACCTCATCATATCGACCCTAGGCCAATCCGATGTCCCGGACCCGATGGCACGGTCTGTTCCATCATTAGAGGCCGCCTTGCACACTTATAACATCTGCGACTATTCTGGACCCAACAAAATTATTGGTTTCACCAGCGAAGGACCACAGGCAAGTACACTTTCTGATTGTTTTTCGATTCATAGTAGTCTTTTCATTTCATGCTTATACATATATCTTGCTGCTTGTTGACACACTCGTCACACGGGTAGTCGGGAGGGGAAATATCTTAGTAGACATGTGGACTACCCAGAACTATCTCCCGTGTCTTTCGTAGAGAATAGCAGTTGCACACGACACGTGTAGGGTACCGAATTTACCTCCTAGCCGTTCACATGTCGAAACAGATATTTCACATCACCTAGATAGTTGTCTTTTATTTATTTTCATTGTCCTCTCTACCGTGCCATGTCATCAGTATCTTCTAGTTTTCACCTCTCATATGTTATTTTCATGTTTTGTTAATTCTATTGTGTTCTCGCATTGTCGTCGGTTTGTGTGCTTGTTCCATTCCTAACTGAAAACCAACATTTTTTAGGTCAGACGTAGATTCACTTAACTTTGGGAGATACTGGTGTACTTGCAGACATAAACCTAGAAATAGATAGCAGTGGTATATTTCATTAAATGTGTACGAATATTATATTTTCTTTCCAATATAAATCTTGTAATTGTTGTAATAAATCTTAGAAATGTGAATGAGCAATAAAGTTGTTATTTTGTGATTTTTGAGCATCTTGGCCGTGACAGCGTTCTACCGCCGACTCTGCGGCGTAGGCTGGCTTGGACACGTCTCGTATCCGAAAAAGCGGGTGCGGATCGTGACAAGTTTTTGTGGTGGCCCATACAGGTCCGTTTTCGTAAATTGTACAAACTCGTGGTAGTACCATATTCGTCGTACTACTGCGAGCCTGCGACTAGGAAATGCTTATTCACAACTAGGAGTAAGTCAATTCTAAATAAAATGGTTAGGACTAGGAGTCCCTAATTTAAATTGACATTTGGGTAGTTAAGGTTGATACATATGTCACACTAGATAACTTTTATAGAAGGATACACTATCGCATTTTGATTTGACAGAATTCCTAAGGAGAGTAGATTCGTAACATCTTCCCGAAATTCTGAAAATAGCACTTATTCCTTTTAGTTGAATTAAAGTATGAATTTTAGAATTTTTATAAATATTTAATATAGGCGGCCTTAGTCACGGTTAAGTTTCGAAGTACAAGATGACCAAGAATTTTGGCACTGAGAGTGTAGTCAAGTGCCTTGACTAGTGTTCTAGCCATGGTAGTGGAGGCCGAGTTATTGGTATGCACTCCAGGTAACATATGTTTACACTAGGGGGGAGAGAGAGAGAGATTTTATAATACGATCATCCGCCTCCATATTCCAAAGTCCAAGATTCCAAACCGTGAGATGAATAAGTTGGATCGAATATAAACCTAATTTTATTCTATTACTAAATGAGTTCGATTTGGTCTAAGCAGTTTTTCGAATGACCAAACCGTTAACCGAACCAAACCGGTCGATTTTTTTAGAAGTCCAGTCGAACCAATCCGACCAGACTATCGGTTCGGTTAAAAATCGATCGATTTAGTTTGAATTGGTTCGATTTGATCAAAATATGCACACCCATATATATACCTATATATGGGAGCGGATCAAAAGCCCCCCTTAGAAAACCTCCTAAAAACTCTCCTCACTCTCGGCCGTAATTTAATGTTAATATTAATATTAATGTTAATATTAATGTTAATGTTAATATTAATGTTAATATTAATTTTAATGTTAATATTAACATTAATATTAATGTTAATATTAATGTTAATATTAATATTTATTTTTATTTTTATATTAATGTTAATGTTAATATTAATGTTAATGTTAATATTAATTTTAATGTTAAGTTTAATGTTAATTTTAGTATTTAATGTTAATATTAACATTAATATTAACATTAGTATTAACATTAACATTAATATTAACATTAATATTAACATTAAATTACGGCCGAGAGTGAGGGAGGTTTTTAAGAAGTTTTTTAAGGGGATATATATATATATATATATATATATATATATATATATATATATATATATATATATATATATATATATATATATATATATATATATATATATATATATTAACAGCAAATGACCTCTAGCCTAGTGGTTAAGAAATATGCATGCGGCCCAAGTGGTTGGAGTTCGAGCCCCAGTGGAGGCGAGTTCGCCACCGTTGCTTCAAAAAAAAATAGATATTAACAACTTGTAATTAAAATACAAATATATCTATAACAAATTCTAATTAAAACATACTCAATTTGTATCTACAACAAATTTTAGTTTAAATTATTTTTATGATTTTTTTATGTACAACGCACTTGCATGTATATATTATAGTTCGAAAATGGTTGCACAACACATTCCATGAATTTATGTTGTTTTGTAAAGAATCTAACGTACAAAAGCTCAGTTCCCTTGACCAATACAAATTGGTAAGGAGTTATTTTCTGTGAATATCTTAGAGATTTTGCTTAATAAAATTTGGTTAATTACTTAAATATGTAAGTTCGTACTTTTTTTAGTAGGAAAGCTAAAGTATCCTAAATGTACATTTTGCGCTTGGAACATTCTAAACTAACAATAATTTTGCAGTCGCAGGCTAAATATAAATATTAAAAAATGCAAGTTTGCTCTTAGTACAAAACTCTAATTTCATATCTTAATATTATTTCCTGACCATATCTTAATATTCTTTATCATAAATAGTATATATGCTCATGCGTTGCACGTATTTATTATTATAGATTATAATTAGAAAGACTAAAAGGCAATTGGCCATGATGATATTGATGAATTGGTTTAACTCTGTTGATTTTAATTATATATGTTATGTATTCAATCTTTCAAATTTTGTAACAACAACTTAGAAGACTTAGCAAGTAACATGAACCCTTCGATTTTCGTAATATATTAATTTCTCTAGCATGCATCGTTTAGATGGTTGTCGATAAATTTATTATATATATTGAAGGATATTTTTTGAAAAAAATGTCACGTTGAAGTCTAACTTTCACATCATATAATATATATATATATATATATATATATATATATATATATATATATATATATATATATAATATATATATCACATCATATAATATATATATCACATCATATAATATATATATATATATATATATATATATATATATATATATATATATATATATATATATGTATGTATATATATATATATATATATATATATATATATATATATATATACATACATATATATATATATATATATATATAATATACATCATATAATATATATATCACATCATATATATATATATATATATATATATATATATATATATATATATATATATATATATATATATATATATATATATATATATATATATGATGTGAATATATATATATATATATATATATATATATATATATATATATATATATATATATATATATATATATATATATAACATCATATAATATATTTATGGGAACACTAGATTTTATTAATGATAGGGTGAGTACCAACTCAGGTTACAATGAGGATCACCTCAAGTTACAAAATGTTGGCCCAATGATTGTATCATGTTTTTGAATATGGATAATATGTTTAGTTTAGCATTTCATTATCACTAATCTTTATACTATCACTATAGCATTTCTACTTATACCTTTGGTGATATGTGCCTATTGGTTTACATATTAGTGATATGAGCTTTCTATCTTAAATTTAATCGAGTTGCCAAAATCAAAACTATATTTTTGATTGTGGTTATTCAATTAAGTTTAATTATTATGATATCACTAACATTTATGCTATCACCTTAGCAACTTATACTTAAACTCAGCATTGTCCTAATGTGCATTAAACTTATCACACTTACTACTATGTATATTGCTTTGTTCGTCTAACATGTACATACAGAAAAGCAATAAGCAAGATCAATGTGGACATATACAATGAAGAAATCATGGTACGCCAAAGACGACGGATCCCACAAGATTTTTCTGAACCACCCGACGACATCTCCGGAGCCACGCACTCGGGGGTTCCGCTGCCCGGTCAGTGGACGGGGGTCGAGAGGGAAGCGCCCCTCGTCGGGGGTTCGGGGGCGAAGCCCCGAAAGGTATTCAGTTTTTACAAACTGGATATCTTTGGACAGTTGCCGCCAAGAGAAAAAGCCAGCACCTATCAAAGGAAGAAGCCAAGCCATACCATCATCATTTCAAGACTCTGAAGAAGCCTGCACCTGCTACAGTATTTCTGGAGTCTGTAATGAGTCTTAGGAATAATTATAAACACAAGAAATGGATGGCAAAATCGAAAGCTAGGGTAGAAATTAGCCCAGGATCATTTTTCGGATGAAAACCGGCATACCGACGGTATACTGGTACATACCGACGGCATATCAATTTTGTTCACAGCAAGTTTATGTCTACAAAATCGGCATACCGACGGCATACCGGTTCATACCGACGGCATACCGGTTTAGTAACGTTAAAATTCCAATGGTCGAAAATCCGAGCAATTAATGATCCCAACGGCTATATTTCTAGCCGTTGCATTCCAGGCTGGTATATCGCCGGTATGCCGGTTCATACCGGCGGTATGCCGGTTCGCAGACTGAAAAGTTGCCTTGAGCTCTTTTCAATGCTTTGTTTATAAATAGACTTGAACCCCTTCATTCAAGGTTGATACTTTGAGCCTAAAAATTTCTAAACCACCAAAGCCTATCCACAAACAACTCTACAAAGCTTTCATTTGCCATCCACAAATTGTGTTAGATTTATTGAGTTGAAAAGTGAGATCTTCATCTTATTGTATAAGGAGATCAAAACCTATTGTGAAAGGTTGAAGTTGGGGAGTCTTCGTATCCAAACTCTCGGTTGAAGTTGGAGAGTCTTCGTATCCAAACTCTCGGTTGAAGTCGGAGAGGCCTTCGGATTAAAGCTCTCGTGTAAGAAGTTGGCGAGTTCTTCGGATCCAAACTCGTGTGTAACTATTTACTCAAATAGTGGATTAAAGCCGGAGAGAGTTCCGGGACTGGAGTGCCTCTTGGAAGGATACCAGGATATATCGTGTGTCGATATTGTTATTGCTTCTTCTCTTGCACTTATATTTTTAAATTGCCCATTAGCTTGTGCTAAGTGCTTGATTAGTTAGCTTGACCCTATTCACCCCCCCTCTAGGGTTCCTACAACTGGTATCAGAGCAAGGACTCTATTGTTAGGCTTAACATCCTTAGAGTAGATCCTTGTTATTTTTCTATGGCATCGTATTCCTCCTACTCCTCCTCCGATAAAGAGGGTTTTACTTCTAGTAGCATAGACAATCATGTTTCTTCTAAATGCAAAAAATGCTCTAAGTGGAAAGCCATGGCTAAACAATCCTTAGAGATTCTTGACAACCTTCATTCTACAATTGAAAAACTTTCTGAAAAGGTTATTCATTTAGAAGAAGCAAATGAGTTTTTGAGAAATAAAAACAATGATGTATTATGTAGACTTGATTCTTAAAACTCATCATGTGTTTCTTTAAAGAGTTTGAATGAGACTTTAATCTTGAAAATCAAATCTCTTTTCTCATCTATAGAAGATCTTAAAAGTCAAACGCATGTGTTAACTTCTTTGCACGATTCTTCTATTGATTCTTTAAAGAAACAAAATAATGATTTTATTTCTAGAATTGCTTTATTTGAAAAAGAGAATTATGCTTTAAATGCTAAATTTGATTCTCTTACTTGTTTGCATGATGATTTGCTATTAGAACATGATATTCTTAAGACCAAATTCATGCATGCTCACTCTAGAGATATTCATCATTCTAGTGTGTCACACGT
Source organism: Iris pallida (assembly GCA_029216955.1). Taxonomy (NCBI): domain Eukaryota; kingdom Viridiplantae; phylum Streptophyta; class Magnoliopsida; order Asparagales; family Iridaceae; genus Iris; species Iris pallida. The sequence goes on along the minus strand of JANAVB010040817.1, from coordinate 15,424,545 downwards.
TCATAATCATACTCATTTCGATACATGTGCACACACTAGTATTAGGTGCTTCTATTGCTTTCGCATTGGACACATGAGCTTAACTTGTCCTATTCGTAGGAGTTTTTCTACCAATGCTAAAGTAAATAGTATATGGGTCCCTAAAGCTAACAAATGTGGATCCAAGTTTATTTGGATACCAAAGACTTCGTCTAATGTTGTAGGTGGAGCTTCTTATTTCGGAACATAGCACCGAAGAGCGTGTTGGTGGTTGCAAAGCTCAAAGGTCATCTTCCAAGCAATTGTACCAACACAAGCGTGGCCACTAGGGCCACTTTGGTAACATGGTAAGCGATTCTCTTTAAATTGTTTATATTTATAAAATCTAGCATGTTTCTCTTGATTTCTTGCTACTCGCTCACATTGATATCCTTTAATTGTCTTTTATATAAATCAATGTGAGATATAATACTAGCATGCTTAGTTAATTTTCTTATTAATTCTTTTATCTAGCATGACTAGTTACTCGGCTTAAATGATTAGTTCACACTATGTAGTTTATCACTCATTTTCTATTAGTTTGACACATTTATATATGCATGCTCGTTATTCTTAATCTTTATTTATAAAGCATGCATATCACTCTAGTCCATAGGAGCTTGGTTTTGATTTGAGTTAATATGATTTTAACTCTCCATCTTTAAAGTTTTTTTTAAAATAGTTACTTCTTGCCGGTTTGTATTTAATATGTCATATTTTTCTTAATCGGTATTTGTGAATATATATGTTTAGCTCAAGCTTCTTATCACTTGATAAGTATTTACTTATACTTTCACTTTAACCTTGTGCTCACATAATATATTCATTATTGATTCTCATATTTTATTTTGATTAAACCTCTTATGAATCAATTATGTCTTTGCCTATTAAAGCTTATTTATATGTGTTTTGAATTTGTGATAGTTTCTCAAACATTCATTAAGGATACATGACTATATTCATTAAAATTTCCATCTCTATGTAGATCATGTATTTCTTATTTAATATATTTTTTGTATAAATATCTTTATGTGGGCATATGAGTTAAGCTAAAGTTTTATATTGACTTGAAGAGTACTTTAATATACTTGTTACCTTCATACTTGTGCTTATCTCATACCTTAGCTATTGATTCCTTTGACCAAATTTGTTCTTCTTGAATCAATTAGCTTCTTCCTTAAAGTCTTCTTTTGATGATATCTTCTTGACTTTTTGGTTGGCATTATGGATACATGTTCTTAATTGATTTTTGATCTTTTTATGTATGCCTATTCGTGATATATATAGTTATATATATATATATATATATATATATATATATATATATATATATATATATATATATATATATATATATATATATATATATAAGATTCCTATCTTTTGATATTTATTTGTTTTATATCTTTAAGTTGGGATGATGAGAGAAAATATTTGTTTATGTCTTGCACTTGACTATTTATGGAAGTTCTTTTAAGAATCACATGGTTTGTGCTTTGTCTTGTTTTTATATTTACCTCCGTTTTTAGTGCACATTTTTAAATCTATATCTTCTATATACTCCTATTGTGAACTATGAAAGCATTTTCGTAAAATATGATTCTTACTATCTTTAGAAATTTAGCTTTCTTGATCTTAATGATCTTTCTTTGCTCATTCCTTGAGTTTATGATTCTTTTTGAATTATTGTTGCCCAATGATTTTTGTAGCACATGAGAATACATATAATTGATACATCATATTTCTTATGAATTTAGCTACTATGGTTTGAGATTTTGTGTTGAGATTTTTTATTTCTAGAGAATACACTTATTTCATAATGGCTATAATATCTTGCATTCTCTAGATCGATATATTATTTCATTATCTTGGACCAATCTCAATACTTGGCAAAGAGATTTATTTTATTATGTTTTCATGAGTATCTCTTTTGGTCTATACTTGATAATAGATTAATTCATTTATTTGTCATCTTATGCTCGTATCCTTGCTTAGTAAAGAGTCTATAAATCATTTTGTTCATTCAAAATGTATTGTCCTCTTTGTGAACTCTATGCTTGAGCAAGTATCTTTAGTGTTAGTGACTTAAGATTAAATGAGCACATTTATCTTGTTAATGGCCTACCTCATTAATCTTAATTAGTTATGTAGCTTGCTTATTTATGATATATTATTAAGCTATATAATTTGGTTCACTTTCACTCATCTAGCTATTATTTTTTATTTCAATCCATATATGATATGCTAGTTTACATAAACAAGATCTGTGATTCTTCTAAATGTAATTTGTATCCTATTTTAGATACATATGTTTGTTCTCTAAAACTAGTTTTATAAATTTTGATTAGATATTGTTTCTCTTGGAGGTTTGTGATTCCTTTCTTTAAGTCTCCTTCCTTATTAGTCATTAGCATGTATCTCTTAAATTTCTCTCACTTTTGAGTCATGATTTCATCGTATTATCATTTATATCTCTTCTTGATTATATTTGCAATTATTTAAATGAGAATGACTCTTTTCCATATTTTTCATTGATTTGTGAGATCTTATCATAAATATGGACTTGGGATTTTGTTTATGAGATTTGTTGGATCATGTTTAATTTGTTTATTTTTATTGATAAAAGATCCTAATGGTTGAGTAGTCCTATATTACTTATTATGTGATTATCAAACTAATTTACTACTCTACTTTAACTACTCATGGATTGGCACATATAGGCCTTTGCTATTTGAACTTTATGGTTTATTATTTACCATTAGCAAGATTTGAATTTTACCCGTTGATGGGTACATATATGGTAAAACATACCTAGTCCATGTAAAGTAATAAATTGGTTGATTTTTTCTTAATTAGATAATCATGGACATGATGTTTGAGTTTTATTTTTGAGCTATATTCTGTCTATCATCATGATTGTTCTTAATTGACTTTATTCTTTTTTATGATAATATTTTCTCAAAGGATAACATACATTGATCTATCATATTTAAATATGAGATCCTACTATATAGACTAATGTATGCTATTTTTTGATTATATGTGCTTAATTGGATTATTCTTTTAATTTTTCATCTTTTACCGCTATTAATTGGATATCTTCTCTTGACTAAAGATGACATTATTCGTCTTTTGACGATATTGTAGCCTTATATGCATTAAGCACGGGGGAGAAATCCATAGTTGATTTACCCCCAAATCTTTTAGTTATATATTTTATATTTTATGCTATATGTGCTTTGGAACTATATACGCATATTTTGAGGGGGAGCAAATCAATTGATTCAATTGATTTATACCCTCAAATATGTCGTATACCTAGTTCATCATGGACCCATATTTCTTCAATTTCATATCCTATTATTGTGGTCATGATAATTATATTTGGTGAAGGATCTATGAGAGTGCATGCAATTGTTTTTCATCATATTATCTCTCTTTTATATGGGTTAAATAGGTCATCTTGCTAATATTAACCTTCGTATCTTATCTTGATGACTATTATGTTTTCATTGATTTGGCTTTCCTTGTATGCTCAATTGATGTGGCTTTTCTTATTGAGGACTTACCAAATTTTTTTGTTTATCTATATTGGTAATACTTTGAGGGGGAGCATTCAAATCGACTGAATTTCTCCTTTTCAAGTTTTTTTTTTCTCATTTACCTTCATGTTTATCAAAAAGAGTATTCATATAGCATGATAAGGTAATTGAGTTCAAATGCATGAACTTAGGTAAGCATATAGATTTTGCAAATAATGAGATTATTCTATATCAATTGCTCTATTTTACATTGATCATTCCTTTATTTTGTTCCACTATTTATTTGTGGATAATTTTGACTTTCAAATGGCTTTTTGATCAATGTTTCAAGTTTATATTTCAATTGGTATTAAGTTTATATCTTCCAACCATCTCAATTGGTATTTTTTTAATATCAATTACTTTACAATTATCTAATCCTCATGGCTTTTGACTGAAATCCTTTATGTCATAATTCTCTTCCAAAACTAGAGTAATATTTCATATCATATTATGTTTTGGATTTCTTTCTTGGATTTCATGTTGGTAAACTATCTATTGATTATTTCAAATTCTTTTAGTTTTACCAACTATATTGTGTTTTGATAAGCTATTCTCTATTTGGTACTCTATATTTGACATATAGTTTCTATACTTGTCTTTACACCCTTCTCCCATTGTTTTTCATTAGTATATCTTGATCATAATTGTCTATGAGTTTCCCATGCTCTGATTTCATCGCTTGAGATTGATTTCTTTTTATCTCTTAGTACGGGGAAACCTATTTTTGATCATGTCAAAGGGGGAGAAGTAAGTTAGTATACTTTTAGTGATATTGCTTATGTCCTTTGTATATTAGTGATACATGCATCTATTATGTCTATACTAAACTTAACCGATTTGCCATAATAAAAAAGGGGGAGATTATTGGCACAATGATTGTATCATGTTTTTGAATATGGTTAATATGTTTAGTTTAGCATTTCATTATCACTAATCTTTATACTATCACTATAGCATTTCTACTTATACTTATACCTTTGGTGATATGTGCCTATTGGTTTACATATTAGTGATATGAGCTTTCTATCTTAAATTTAATCGAGTTGCCAAAATCAAAACTATATTTTTGATTGTGGTTATTCAATTAAGTTTAATCATTATGATATCACTAACATTTATGCTATCACCTTAGCAACTTATACTTAAACTCAGCATTGTCCTAATGTGCATTAAAGTTATCACACTTGCTACCATGTATATTGCTTTGTTCGTCTAACATGTACATGCAGAAAAGCAATAAGCAAGATCAATGTGGACATATGCAATGAAGAAATCATGGTGGGCCAAAGACGACGGATCCCACAAGATTTCTCTGAACCACCCGACGACATCTCCGGAGCCACGCAATCAGGGGTTCCGCTGCCCGGTCAGCGGACGGGGGTCGAGGGGGAAGCGCCCCTCGTCGGGGGTTCGGGGGCAAAGCCCCCGAAAGGTATTCAGTTTTCACAAACTGGATATCTTTGGACAGATGCCGCCAAGGGAAAATGCCAGCACCTATCAAAGGAAGAAGCCAAGCCATACCATCATTATTTCAAGACTCTGAAGAAGCCTGCACCTGCTACAGTATTTCTGGAGTCTGTAATGAGTCTTAGAAATAATTGTAAACACAAGAAATGGATGGCAAAATCGAAAACTAGGGTAGAAATTAGCCCAGGATCATTTTTCGGATAAAAATCGGCATACCGACGGTATACCGGTCCATACCGACGGTATATCGATTTTGTTCACAGAAAGTTTCTGTCTACAAAATCGGCATACCGACGGCATACCGGTTCATACCGACGGTATACCGGTTTAGTAATGTTGAAATTCCAACGGTCGAAAATACGAGCAATTAATGATCCCAATGGCGATATTTCTAGCCGTTGTATTCCAGAACGGTATACCGGCAGTATGCCGGTTCATACCGGCGGTATGCCGGTTCGCAGAATAAAAAGTTGCCTTGAGCTCTTTTCAATGCTTTGGTTATAAATAGCCTTGAACCCCTTCATTCAAGGTTGATGCTTTGAGCCTAAAAATTTCTAAACCACCAAAGCCTATCCACAACAACTCTACAAAGCTTTCATTTGCCATCTACAAATTGTGTTAGATTTAGTGAGTTGAAAAGTGAGATCTTCTTCTTATTGTATAAGGAGATCAAAACCTATTGTGAAAGGTTGAAGTTGGGGAGTCTTCGTATCCAAACTCTCGGTTGAAGTTGGAGAGTCTTCGTATCCAAACTCTCGGTTGAACTCGGAGAGGCCTTCGGATTAAAGCTCTCGTGTAAGAAGTTGGTGAGTTCTTCAGATCCAAACTCGTGTGTAACTATTTACTCAAATAGTGGATTAAAGCCGGAGAGAGTTCCGGGACTGGCGTGCCTCTTGGGAGGATACCAGGATATATCGTGTGTCAGTATTGTTATTGCTTTTTCTCTTGCACTTATATTTTTAAATTGCCTATTAGCTTGTGCTAAGTGCTTGATTAGTTAGCTTGACCCTATTCACCCCCCTCTAGGGTTCCTACACAAAAGATATAGTAGACTAAAAACAAAGCTGCCAAACACTAATGTTTACATCTAATAGAAGCCTTCTCGATCTGTCTGTGTACTTCCGCAATCAACTTGTCTGTCGAGTATATATAGTTCTCGTACCTCCACTTATTGCAATTTTTCCAAAGCACCCATATCACAACCCCTGCAACTATCTCCTTCTTGTGTTTGTTTCTTTCTCCACCATGCTTTGAGTCTATGCAGCAAATTCCTATTCCCCGCTCGCACCTTGTATGTGGTCTGTAGAGAATTCCACACTATTTAGCTAGCCCGCCTTGGTTGAATATGTGCTCCACTGTTTCTGACGAGCTCTCCAAGCAGCAGTGACATTTCGAAGCCATACAATAGCCAAGTCGGCTAATGTTGTCATCCGTAGAGAGTTTGTTGTGTAGGGTCCTCCATAGTAATACTGACCATTTTATAGGTATGCAAGTACTCCATATGTGCTTAAAATGGGGCAAAGGCCTAGGGTAGTGAGAGAACTCCCAAGCCGCAACCACTGAAAACTTTCCTGAGGGAGATTGCCTAACTTTTGGCATTAGAGCATGAGTTTAGAAAAAAATGGTTGCCACATAGGAATGACAAGCTTTCATTTCAAAAATCATTCACTAATGCAAATGTAGAATAAATCATGAGTTGACATGGCAATGACATGGCAATGATAATGTGAAGTTAGGCCATCTCCAATGGGGGTTTCTATCTTCCCTATTTCTATGGAAGATATCCATTTAGAAAAAACTTCTCCCAGTGGTGGCTTCTATCATCATTTCTATCCTAGGTGGCAATGATGTAGGATAAAAAATTTCTATGAGGGCTATGTAGAAACTCTCATAGAAATTCTCACATCTCTCATAACAATTATTATTGGGCCCCACAACATTAAATTGATCCTTTTATTATGTGCACCTAAGATAGAAATGGAGAACCATTGAAGAGCATTTTTTTGTTTGTATAATTTCTATGTAGAAACTCTTACAACTAGGATAGAAATTTTCTCAAAGTACAATGCCAAGTAGGATAGAAACTCAATTTTAGAAATCACCATTGGAGATGGCCTTAGAGCATCTCCAACCCTATTGTGAGTTTTAAAAAAATGGTTACCACATAGGAATGACAAACTTTCATTTTAAAAATTATTCTCCAATGCAAATGTAAAATAAATCATGAAGTTGACATGACAAGGTCAATGTGAAGTTGGTTGTCTAGATCTAGACAATGCACTTCATAATTACTTTGTCTCCACATCATCAATTATGAATAGAAATATTAATATAAAAAAATAAAGAAGTGGAGGAGTTGTCTTAGAAATTGAAAAAAAATACTTTTTATTGTCTTCTCAATACTTTTGCATTGGAGAACACTTTTTTATCTCATTGTCTTATGTGAATATCATCTTGCCACATAGGAAAGACACTATCTTGTGCCTCATGCCATATAGGAATCACAACACAAAACAAGACAATAGGGTTATAGATGCTTTTAGAGCATCTCCAACCCTATTGTGAGTTTAAAAAAATGGTTGCCACATAGGAATGACAACCATTTTTTCCAAAAGTACTTCTTCAATGCAAATGTGAAATAAAGTGTGGAGTTGACATGGCAATGACAATGTAAAGTTGGTTGTCTAGATCTAGACAATGCACTGCACAATGTCTTTATGTCCACATCATCATTTGTGAATAAAAATGTTTATAAAAAGAAGTAGAAGAGTAAAAGTTATCTTGGAAGTTGTAAACATTTACTTTGTATTGTCTTCTCAATACTTTTGCATTGGAGATGACTTTTTAAACTCATTGTCATTTGTGAATATAATCTTGCCATCTATACAAGACATTGTCTTGTGTCCCATGCCACCTAAGATTCACAACACAAAATAAGACAATAGGGTTGGAGATGCTCTTAGTTGTCTAGATCTAGACAATGTACTTCACAATAACTGTCTCCACATCATCAATTATGAATAGAAATATTTATAAAAAAAATGAAGAAGTGGAGAAGTTGTCTTGGAAGTTGAAAAAAAAAATACTTTTTATGTTTTCTAAATACTTTTGCATTGGAGAACATTTTTTTTATCTCATTGTCTTGTGTGAATATCATCTTGCCACATAGGAAAGGCATTGTCATGTGCCTCATGCCACATAAGAATCACAACATAAAACAAGACAATAGGGTTGGAGATGCTCTTATATAGTAGAATAGAAGAATAGATGAATTATTTTTAATTAGTATAGATATGGAAGGGTATTTTTGGAAGAAAATTTTTACGGTGAAATCTAACTTTTGGCATTATATAGTAGAATAGATAAATTAAAAGAAACAGAAAAATAGAAAAAGAAATCATCCTCCCAAGTAGGGACGAGCGTTATGTTTATTCGGTTTCAACCGAACCGAATTAGCCAAAAGCGAATAAATCGAAATTCTAAATATTTAAAACCGAAATCGAACCAAATTAGCTAAATCGAAACCGAACTGATTCGAATAATAAATTTGGTTTATACAGTTTATTTGCTTTGTTCGGTTAGACTATTTATATTGTTAAATGGGTTGGACCCAAAGTTGAGATCATGATTAAATTATATAAAAATCATAATTTTTATACACACATTTGTTGAAATTCAAAGTTGTGTACAAAGTTGGACTAATTGTTAAATTATCAAAGTTGAAATTCAAAACACATACATAGAATTGTTGTTTTCGAAATATACACATTTTTAATCACAAGACATGCAAAGAATTGACGATATTTGCATAATTATATAATTCTTATTTGGTTTTTGATTTTGGGCCGAAATCGAAATCGAAATCCGAAACCGAAATTTATTTTTTAGCATATTGAAAATTAAAACCTAACCAATTTTTTTTTTCTTTCTGAAATCGAACCGAATCTCTTATTCGATTCTGTTTGGTTCGGTTCAATTTTCGGTCCAAAATCCAATAATACTCCCCTCAACTCCCAAGTCCCAACATATCACATGACCGCCATCTTCCACTGCGGTGGGTCCCACCCAGGCGGGAGCTGGCAACAATAAATAATTCACGACGTTCTTTCCTCCAACGACCACTAGTAAAAGAAGAAGAAGAAAGCTAAGGCAGTAATTATTTATTTTCTCCCCCAATTTAATTATTATCCATTCACGAACAACATCACGCACTGTCCCTTTCTCAATTTGACTCCCATTTTTTCTTCTTTTTTTCAAATTCTCCGATTTCGCGCTCACTCAAACGAAAAGACAAACCTAAACCACTCCCATCCATCCATCCATCTATAAATAAACAATTGTGGGTTTCGGATCCGTTTTGATATCGGGACATGCTGCTGTTGCCATGGAGGAGATATCGGATCCTCCGGTGAGACCCGACAACCCCCCGGCTGCTCCTCCGGTGAGATCCGATAACCCGTCGGCTGCTCCTACTACTATCAAGAAAGACCGTCACATCGTCACTTGGACCCCGGAGGTTCTTTCTTCTCAATTTCCTCCCTTCTCTTTCTCTTAAAATTTTATTTTCTCACTTTAGTCCTGAACAAAGTAGAGAATTGTTCTCTGGTCTTTTTTTATTTATTTTGTGATTATTTAGTATTTTTGGTTCAAATTTCAGGAGGATGATTTGCTGCGGGACCAAGTCAACATCAATGGAACCGATAAGTAAGCAGCATAATCTTCCCTACTTTTTTCTTTTGATGGTAGATTTTCATTCACTAGAATAAACATTAATTGTTTGAACCCCTTAATTAATTTTTTTTCTTAATTGAACTGAAGTCACCAAATTTTCGAGGAAGGATTGCAATATAGGTATAATTAGGGGACCTATATTTAAAGATTGAATTTTGATGGTTTGTGATTGCAAATAGTTATTTTGCTTGATAAATTTGCGATGAATGTGAAAATTCTACTATTTTTAAAGATTTTTAAGATATAAACCCGCTGGATCTATTTTAAGGTAGGACTTCCAATTTTGTTATTCGCGCATTAGTACCAAAAAGTTCACATAGACCCTCCCAAATTTTGTTATTTGTTGAATATGAGCTCCCACTGTACCCTCGTATAACAGGAGCTTTATGTAATTTAACTGGGGTATGAGCCAATAATGAAAATTTGGGGAATAATGGCAAGCTAGGCAAGGTTATAAACGGCGATAGGCGGGTGCACGGAGGAGACGGTTCTCCTGCCGCCTAGCTGCTTAGGAGCTTGGTACATTTTGGACATTTTTACTATTTTATCACAGTTGTTTTTCTTTTTTGCATAACATGTATGGTGTTTTATGCATAACTAAGTTGAACAAAGATTTATGAAGTTTCAGTTTGTAAAAGTGAACTATAGGTCAATAATACTTGCAAAATTGTTTTGTTAAAACATCTAGTCAGATATTGCTCCACATAGGTGCCCCGCTTACGTCGCTACCCCCCGTCTCACCTCTGCCTACGTCGCCAAACTTCCGTTGGCCGCCTACTCCACCGCCAACGACAAAAGCGGTATGGAGAGAGGCCGCCTCGACCGCCATTTAGAACACTAAAGCTAGGTATACTTGGCCTATATATAAAATTGCTCTTTAATGGTTTATGATTGTTAATAATAATTTTGCTCCATAATTGATGGTTGGTCTAGATATAAATCCCTAAGGGTTTACTTATTCTTGGACACGACTTCTAAACTTTTGTTATTTACAGTCTAAGTCCGCAATTTTCTTTTTTTTTAATGTAAAGCACTCACAAAGTGTATCATTTGTCCGATATGGACCACAACTTAGTCCTTATATAACAAGATATTTTTGTACTTTGAGAGGGGTACGAGCAATAGAGGGGTACGAGCAATTAATGTAAGTTTGGAGTCATGCCAACATAGTATAGTTAGGGAACCTCTATCTAATTTTTGTTTCTAATAGTACACAATTTTATATATCAATTTGCTTTTAAATTGATTATAGACTTGGAAATGTTCCATTTTTAAACTTACTGACGTAAACATCCAAAATTGTATCAATGTGGGCTGATATATCGAAAAAGAATGGTTCATTTATAACATTCAAACTGATAACCAAGGTTCCAGCCAGGATTTGATGGAACAGAAACTTTTTGATACATTAAATAAAGAAATGTGCTTTTACATAAAAGACATAACAAGCTTAAGGATGGAATTTAATCAAACAAAAATACAAATTAAATTGGGTCACTAAAATAGTAAGATAAAAATTGAAAATTATTTTAGCTTAAAAGTTACAAAATGCTCTTGTTCTTTCTAACCCCAAAGATAGAGACCAAAGATGATATCATGAGGCTTGAAACCATGTGGGGCTATTGGAATTAGAAAAGGAAAATTCTGCCACGACAACCATTTTTTTCGACAGTAGCCATATGGAGAAAAATAAAATAGGGAGGGACAAATGCAGAAAGAAAACAATTCCATAGCTTTGTTTATTAAGATGGGACCAGGATCCATTATACTCTTGATATTTAATTAATTTATTATCTCTTGTAGCTTTTCCTTCAATGGATATTTTTTGATAGGTTCAAAATGTTAAATTTGGATTAATGCTGATAACATGTTTTTTTGTTGAGAATAAGGCCGGTCTTGATGTTTTATGTAATTGAATAAGTTATGAACAAATAATAATTTTTTTGGGATCTATGTCAAAATATGAAAATAGGTACAAGTTATGAACCTGTATGTAGAAGGTGTTCTTTAATGGTTGTGATGAGTTTTTGTTATTTGTATTTTTGGTGTTCAGTTGGATGAGTATTGCAGCTAAATTCAAGGCTAAGACCAGCAGGCAGTGCCGAAGAAGGTACAATAACCATCTTTTTATGTTTATTTTTATCCTTTATTTGTTTACTGTTGTTGTCAAATTCATATACTTTTCTACAGTTGTGCATTTAGTCTATAGTTATAACTTGCATGATCCATATCCAACTTGCCATTATTGGAATTTTGTAATTTCAATTATGGCTAAAATGTGTGAGCTTTACTGCGTGACACAAACTGTTTTCTTCTAGAAAGTACCAAGATTCGAAGAATGTTGTTGTGTTCACCTCAGACGCATTGGATCGTGACACAGACTACTAGGACATGCAAATAAAACGTTGTTGTTACCGTGTCCATGTCACAGTGTCCATGTTGTCCATGCAACATAGTTTTTATTAGCTACTCCAAAAGTATCTTTTCTTGGTTTTTCATTTCCCTTCTAGGAGGTTAATTGCATCATAGGGCCTCCTTGGCTTTGCTAATTTAGAGAAACTGAAAGAAACAAATAGAAATTGTGGATTATGCTATGTTGCTTTATGCTGGTCAAACAAGCAAGCCTTTTAGGTCGCATAAGTTTCTAATCCCCACCATCTTACAGTGTATATGCAATTTTCTGTAGTTATTTTATGAGCACACGTTGCTAATTATAACTACCTAGCTGTAACGAAAGCGCATGTTTATAGGAATTAGATATGCATTTCTACTTACAGATGTTTTTGGATTTGATTCTTTACTTTGATTGCAGGTGGTACACATATTTGAATTCAGAGGGGAAAAAAGGTGGGTGGACAGCCGAGGAAGACGAGATCTTATGTGAAGTAAGAAGTTAGTAACTTTTAGATGAATTTAATTTGATATATATATATGGTTCCGAATGTAGCTTATACCCACACCTTGTGTAAAGAGGGGGTAAGATTGTCAGTGCCGGTACAATTACTTCTCTGTTTTCATGGGATTCATTATAATCTCTTTAGAATGTCCAACACTTATTTTATGCTAACCTACATGTATGTAAACATTTGAAGGAATATCATAGTGATTCAGGTGGGGCTTCTTACTGTAAAATTCTAGAATTAATGTTTGTTTAGAATTAGACCTGCTTGTAAGGTGACACATTTTTGCGCTTATGAGACTGTCAAAAGAGAAGGGGAATGTTTAGTTTCATAATGCCAGAAGTGATTTTTGAGATTCCTCTTGTATTGCTAGTTGGACGTTTACGCCAATCTTACTCTTTTTCCTTTTGGTCTTGCGTTTATCGTCATGATTCATTAATGTCAAGTAAAATGCAGGCTCAGAAAATTTTTGGGAACAGATGGACTGAGATTGCAAAGGTGGTCTCAGGCAGGTAATCCACTCCCCTTCTCTCTCCCACTCAAACAAAATAAAAGTAATTCATCCAAGAACGATTTAAAGTCATAGTACATCTCGATAAGGAAAAACACAAACTTATTTGTCTCTGTTTTCCTTATACAGAACTGATAATGCGGTCAAGAATCGCTTCTCTACCATCTGCAAGAAAAGGGCAAAGCATGATGCATCATCAAAAGAGAACAATGGTTCAGATGTCAATCCAAACAACAAAAGAGCCTTAACTCAAAACTGTTCTACCTCGGTTGGCGGTACAGATTTAGCAGCACCTGTGAAGCACATCAGGTAAAGTTGGAGATCGGCACCATTAAGGACATATATGACACATTTATTGTATTATATAGACAATTTAAACTAAATGGGTGTATTCTGCTTATGTGTAGGTATCAGATTTCAGATTCTATAAAAACTCATAACCCTGATGAGAGATCGCCTAGGAGATCTGTAATGCAGGAAAACAATTTACGTACTCCTCTTTCCGTGCTTCCTCAAAACTGTAATAATATGAGTGGAGTATCGACTCAGTTCCATGTGGGTGACAACTTCAAGGCAGCATTACCTAGTGGTAACATACACCGATATTGGGATGCCCTCTTTCTTCCAATAAATTTTCTTCTGAGCAAAAATGGTAATGAAACATCTTTTGTTTTGCTTGAAAACAGCTTCAAACAGTACGATAAAAGGCAGTTTCCTTAGCAGGAATGATCCGAAATTAACTGCTTTACTACAACAAGCAGAATTGCTCAGCTCTCTTGCTTTAAAAGTTAATTCGGAAAATACCAACCAGAGCCTGGAGAATGCCTGGAAGGTACTGAAGAAAAGCTCATGAAATAATCCATTTTCATACTTGAATAGAAGCCAATGTAGTGTGTTTCTGAATCTATTTAAAGCATGTACCGTTGGTTGATTTGATTATTCAGGAACTCCAGGATTATTTGATCCAGACTGGAGAACATGGAATGCTGACAAGGAGTCCCGAAATGGACATTCTATCAGATGACTTCAAGGACTTGTTAGAGGGTTTAAAGAGCAGTACTACAGGAGGACAACTATCACAGAGGTAATAAAAATGCAACAACAATGTATCGTTGGCTTATAACTCCGTGTTTTGCTGAAAACTTGTCTTTAAAGTTTAAATATATTGGCTAGTTCTTCCAGTAGGCAACATGAAGGGGATGATTCGTCTCAAGGTAGTTCTGAATACAGTACTGGATCAATTCGAGAGCTACAGCTTCATGTCAATGATCAAGCTGAAGATAGTTTACAATGCAAAACAGTCCTTAGCTGTCTTCAAGAAGGCGAATCAGGTTCAACCATAACTATAACTCAAGGTTAACAATATAGAAACCTATCGTGTCAATTCAAATTTCAATAGTTAGGACAGAAGATCTAACAAAGAAACATGTTTTTATTAGCAGAGAAGGCCTTGTCGCTACCTGAAGAACCCATAGAGATGAATGCAAACATCTCCACTATACAAAGTACAGAATTTGACTCCCCACTCCATACAGTTCCTACTTTCAAGTCTTTGGCTGAAGGGATTCCAAGCCCAACATTTTCGACAAGTGTGAGTGAAAACTAAAGCATCTTCTCTTTCACCGTTTTTTGCATGCAGAAGAATTCAGAAGAGCGCATATAGCCTTTAATTTCATACCTATCCTTGTGCTAATTTTGCATTCCTCACAAGTTGGCAGCTATACACAAGTAACTGTGATGTCCAGCTCCTTCATTATGAGAGGGCAAAAGCTTTCCCCTTCTTATTATTAAGCATATAACCAAGTTAGTTAAAATAAGGCAGTTTGGTTAATGGTCAATTAAGTCTACATACATATCTTTACAAAATTATGTATGTATGTTTGCAGGGAAGGTCTTGCCCATATGAAACCATTTTCAGCATACCAAGTTCAGAACTTGCCTCCCCATTTCAGATATTTTATACTTTCAAGTTTTCAAGATGCATGTCATTGGCATGGGAATACCAAGCCCAGATATTTTTAACAATTTTGAGTGGTTTAAATGTTAAGTTAACTATAAATGTTAATTACATCCCAGCCTTGGTTTTGCTGTCTTAGTGTTGTATCATGCGGACCTCTCTCCCTTTCAAATTTTGGACACTTTCACCACCTATGCGAACATCCTCCACTAGTCTCTGATAGTCCAACTGTAACCGGGGAGGAATAACAGATAGGAGGACGATATTACATATGTGATTAGTTACAAGTTATTCTTCTACGATTTTCACCCCTTTCTACAAGTGCTCCACTTCCAAATTGCAAGTGGCTCCTCTCTCTCTCTCTCTATCTCTCTCTCTCTGATGAGATATAGCGACATAGGTTCTTATGCTCGCCCCTTTTAAGAAGGATCCACTCCCAAACAAATTCTTCTCTTGGACGAGATTCAATGACATAGGCTCAAAGGAGGTGGCTTAAGGCCCCCTCTCCTTTCTTTCCCACCATCCTTGACATGCAATTTTGCCGGGTTGACCAGAGGTTATGGATTTACATGAGGGAGACTGCCGGACGTTGAGGGCCATGATAAGAGGGGAAAGTTGAGTCTTGCCACCTCTCTGTACTGCCGCCAATCAGAGGATGCTGACCTTGATGGCCTCTATGGCCCGAGGCGTGGTGGTTTTTTTGGAAGATAAAATGGTGGGCAACCTATTACACCGGTACTAAAATATTATAAAAATAATATACTTCCAACATCAGTATGAATCAACATTGTAGAAAAATCCCTAACAGGTTGGCAATCTTCCATATCTTCTTCCGTCTTTACTGTCTTCATAGGACCTCTTTTCAGAGCTTGGCTTGTTCACAGCTTAGTGTTAGACACGATCACATTGGCAATTTGGGTGATGGATTTTGAATTTATTGCTGAAGATCCTTTTGTTATTCTCCTGCCACACTTCCCAACAATAGCAATAACCATAATATCCCAAGCTAAGCAACCTTATTAGAAACTCTATTATCCCTCCACCCTCCCTAAATGACTTAACGATATCTGGATGACCCTTAATATTAAGTTGAAATTTACATGCATCCCAGATACAGCTAACTATCTTGCAATTGAGGCGTGGTGGTTGATTGTAGTCTAGCCCAAGGTAGCCAAAGGCGCAAGGCACATTCAAGGCACAAATGGTTTATATCACCCGAGGTGCAAGGCGCAATTAAGGCGCGCGCCCGAGCGAAGCGAGGCACAAGTAAAAAAATAGTAATGTAAAAAAATAAAACTAAATAATATATTAAAACTAACAAAAACATGTTAAAATATACACAAAGTGAACTAGGAACAATAGCATAAAATTAAAGGAACACAAATTGTAAAATAAAAACAGAACCAATAGAACAATCATTCATCTTTATCAAACTCCATCAAATCATCATCACCACCAATACTTCCATCACTATCATTTTATGTTGGGTGAACCCATAGAGCCAAAAGAAAGAGAAAACACATAAGGCGCGCCTTTTCTTGTTGGTGCCTTGCTGCAAGACGCGTCTGGAGAAAGACGCCTTGCCTAGTGAGATGTGAGGCGTAGCTGATGCGCCTTGCTGCGAGGTGCGCCTCGAACACATCCATCATTTCTTCCTTCTATTAGCTTAATGTCTAAAGAAAGTGGTGAAAGAGCCACCTTAATTTGTAGATAGCAAATTGTAAACCCTATTATTACCCTCTTTTCTCTTTTCTTTTTTCTTTTGGGTTAATTTATTTCTTCTCTTTAACTTTACCTTTTGGGTCAAATATTTCAAAGAAACGGGAACAAAGAAGGTTGTTGGATATGGGATGGTGGCAGATGGCCATATATAGGCGTCACAATTGATGATCAAGCACAGAGCGGGGATATATAGTATTATATACACAAGAAGTTGATTTTGGTACTGGTGGCTAAGACAGGATGGTGAACCTGCCCTGTGAGGTATGTTCTTTGTGAGGGTTTGTCAAGGTAAGCGAGGATGGCTAGCAACTGACCTTGTTCATGGTTCAGTTGAACTATTGATGGTTCTAGGTGAGGAGGTAGACTTTGGGGTGTAAACTGTGTGGATTAGGTCGGGTTATGAGCATACTCGAGGCTAACCCAACCCTCGCAAATAAAGAAGAATCACAAAAAGCAGTTCATTCTTTGCGCTGGACGGTTCAGTATAATAATATATTATTTTTAGTTGAGGGTGTCTCTTGAAACGACAGTAAGATTTCGTGTTTGCATCCTAGAGGATGAGGGTTCAAGTTGCGAAACATTCTCCCCATATATTAAGTGTAAGGCTACATACATCTTGATCCTCCCTCGATCGACATTAAGGGGGTGTATTCATGGTTGGGTGGTCGACCCTAACCCAAGTTGACTTCAAATCATATTTGGAATGTACAGCCCAAACCAAACCCAGTTTGGGGAGTTCAGCCGTAAATGACCATTCCAGGTTTGCTTTTGGTTGGTTCGGAAAATCAATCCTACTTTCAATTTTCAACAATAGATAAACCTACTTTGTAGATATGTAGGGATTAATAGGTCTGTGTTATAAACTTTAAAAGTCTAATAAAAGGTTGAAATTTGTAATAGGCACAAGTGACAAGAGCGACCGGGGTGAAGACTCGTTGTCGGGCCTAGCAATTGATTGGCATTTCATAATCGTCTCTCATGGTTTATTTGACAAGGTCCACTGGGCATGATAGATAGCCAAAGGACCAGGTTCGCAGTGGCCATTGTGCTTGATTTGGCTTGGGTTGGTTGGTTATTTGGGGAACGCAAATCTCGCAACTACATTGCGAATGCAATGCTTTCCATTTCTAGAATTATGACCATACACACACGACTCGTACGTAGAGCCAAAATCCACTCGTAGACTGAAGGCTCAACCATGAGCCAACTTTCAATGTTCTCGATAGCCTCATCCGGATGTATCTTCAAAGAGGGAGGGGCACACCAAACAAGAAGAAACTCAGGATGAAGACAATTTTTTATCGCACCAACGAAGAAAATAAATTCTGGTTGCAGCTAGCTCGCGACTTCCCGGCATATTATTCTGTTTTTTTCAGTTTGTCTCTATCTTGCGAACTGCTTACTCTTTTAGGGGGAAACTCATATTTGGTTCTCTGTTTCGTGAACTATCATGAGTTGGGGTGCATGTGTGTGTGTGTGTGTGGGAGGGGGTTAGGAACCATTAAGGTAACAACTAAAAGAAACTAAAATACTTTGTGTCTGTAGTTCATCTTGTATGCACACGAATTTGAAATAGCATGGATAGCCTTATGAACTGCATATCGCTTGTTGTACTAAATTGGAACCTTCACAAATGGGTATAAATAGTTTAGTAACTACTGTTTCCAACTAGAACTGCATTACTAGAGGGTCAGAAACTTCTTTCATTAAGTAGATAAAAGTAAGCCATGACAAAGTAAAGTAGGTGTTTTGGCTAAGACAATGTCATGGTTAGACGATTAAGCTTACTCAAACATTTCTGCAATTAAACTAATGACATATAATGTTTGCACTAGGTATCTTTGACCATATTTGGAGTTCTAAGAAATTTGAAGGTATGCATGTTTATGGGATAGATGTTATACGTGAAACCAGAAAAGTCTAAGAGAATATGCCGTACCGCTGAATCCACAACTTATGACAGTACTATTCTATAACAAAAAATGTCACAAAATATTCCTTTTATATGTGCCTCCATCTGCACCCTTAATGTTGGAACCTAGATGAGTATGCATGACAGTGGAGGTTGTTTCTCTAACAGCTTACATAATCCTAGTGGAATTACTAAATGCTGGTAACATAATTTTCCATTGTTGTAGTCAGGGGCAGAGCCAGAACGTCGAGACAGGTGGGGCACCATGTGTCTAGGTGTACTTGAGCACTTATGAGTGTGCTTAAAACTCCATCAACAGTATAAATTCACACGCATCAAACAAAAATGTATCTAACCTTAACCTTTGGGAATTTGTAGTCTCACAGTTTTTGGCATATGCTACAACCAAGTTATAAGTTTGAACTATGCTCATTTACTAATTACTAACTTCTTAGTAAATTGCGCTTGTTCCAATAGAACTTTTTCATGGAAGATTTGGTTCTTCATTTTATGAGAAAAATATAATAAATTAATTGCAAAGACAAATATGATTTGTTTAGTCTGAGAAACGAAAGAGATGTACAACCAATTTATCTGCATTTGGAAGTAATGGAATTTTAACTACTACATTAAAAACTTCTAAGAATTTATATACGTTTTTTGAAAGGATATACATTTTTAACTATTATATTACAGAATACATACAAATCACTCTGGAATATAGATATAAACATTAAAAAAAATACTGTACTTGTGTACTCTTAAAATTCTAAAACTTAATGCCATAAAAAGGTACCTTAAGGACTTTGGTAATCTTGTATGGATAGTTAAAATCTTTTCATAGATTAAAAAGATTATATATATATATATATATATATATATATATATATATATATATATATATATATATATATATATATATATATCCGAGCTCTCTAGCCTAATGGTATTAGAGCGGATACTCGGAGGGACCGACAATTGTGTCCCCCAATTGTGTGTGTGTGTGTGGAATTTCACAAAAAGAAAAGAAAAGAAAAGAATATATATATATATATATATATATATATATATATATATATATATATATATATAGAGGAAGGATCAAGATCCCCACACTTTTTGCATCCCCAAGCATCCCCCCTATTTACACCGTTGGATGGTGCTTTAAGTCATCTAATCTTAACCATTGATTTATCAATGGTTAAGATTAGATGACTTAAAGTACATCCAACGGATGTGAACATGGGGATGCCTATCCTTCCTCATATATATATATATATATATATATATATATATATATATATATATATATATATATATATATATATATGAGGGATCCACATCTCCGATCTTTTGCATCCCCATGCTATCCACCATTGGATGTTATTTAAGTCATTTAATTTTAACCATGATTTGAATGGTTCAAATCAATGGTTAAGATTATGACTTAAACAACATCCAACGGTTGTTAACATGGGGATGCGCGAGGATGCAAAAAATGAGGGGATGCGGATCCCTCCTCATATATATATATATATATATATATATATATATATATATATATATATATATATGAGGAAGGATAGGCATCCCCACAATTTTTGCATCCCCATGCATCCCCATGTTCACATCCGTTGGATGTGCTTTAAGTCATCTAATCTTAACCATTGGTAAATCAATGGTTAAGATTAGATGACTTAAAGCACCATCCAACGGTGCAAATAGGGGGATGCATGGGGATGCAAAAATTGTGGGGATCTTGATCCTTCCTCTATATATATATATATATATATATATATGGGAGCGGATCAAAAGCCCCCCTTAGAAAGCCCCCCAAAAACCCCCCTCACTCTAATTCGTAATATTAATGTTAATATTAATGTTAATACTAATATTAATGTTAATATTAATGTTAATGTTAATATTAATTTTTTTTTAATTTTTTTTATATTAATGTTAATGTTAATGTTAATATTAATGTTAATGTTAATGTTAATGTTAATATTAATTTTAATGTTAAGTTTAATGTTAATTTTAGTATTTAATGTTAATATTAATATTAACATTAACATTAATATTAACATTAATATTAACATTAAATTACGGATTAGAGTGAGGGGGGGTTTTTGGGGGGCTTTCTAAGGGGGGTTTTTGATCCGCTTCCTATATATATATATATATATATATATATATATATATATATATATATATATAATTTTAAAATATATAAAAGGATTTGGTGTTAAATTTTGGCGATTGGAGTATTAGAAAAATGGCTCCGAATGATTAGGTGCACCAAATAATCACTCTCCCATTTCAATCTTCAAAAAAGCAATGATCACAATGGTGGGTCTTGTTATTATTTCAGACGAGGCATTTTTGTGTGAACTAATATGTTTGGTGAAGTTCTCCAAAATTCCAGGTGGGGCACGTGCCCCACCTGTAGCTCCATCCTTGGTTGTAGTAGTGAAGACCTCTCGTTTGCACAATATGTCAGAGCAATATAATTATATAAAATGATGCCCAAAGGAATGACACTCTTAATACTTATGGCATACTCATTAGTTCATCAAAATATAGAAACCCTAAATAGAGTATATTGTTGCTATCTTGTGCAAAGTGTTGTGTTTCTTTGTGTTCATAGTATTTTAACTTGGTAATAATTACTAGAAAATTATTTTTTACTTTTGTTGTTTAATATTCACATATATAGTTATGTATGACATGTATCTTATTTCAAAAGTAGCATCTCTACTTAAAAAAAGACAGATACAAAGCATTCAAAATACTGCAATTGGTTTATGACGTTTCTTTGAGTTTTCCATTTAGGTCATTTATATTTGACTTATTTTTGAAGCTAACAATTGATTTCTGTAAATTGCCCAGGAGAGACAATTCCTGCGGAGTGTGCTTGGCATGTCATCCCCAGCCCCCAATCCAAGCTCTTGCAAATTACCGTCGTGCAAAAGGGTTCTTCTTGATAGCCTCTGATCTTGCAAAAGGGTTCTTCTACATTCCCCTTTCGTTTCATCATTCTATCACTTTCACAAGGCAGCGTCTCTTTCAATTGTTTTGGTTCTTGGAAGTTCAGGTTTTCTTGTGTGCCTAGGGCTTCGAATAACCTTTTCTTTGTCTCGTTGGACGTTGGTTTGCGTTGTGCACTCTCCCTTGCGAGTTTTCTTCTAATAGGGTCATTATGTCCTATACTCTCCAAAGTTGTTGGATTGATTTGTTATTGCTTGTACATAAGTATTCTATATAAAGTTCCAGAGTGTAACTATCCATGCTACATACCAAATCCTTAGAAGGAACCATTCCTACAAAGGAGCTTTCCTCTTTAAGTGTAAGGTCTTAGAATAAATGTTCACAGGTTTTACTATATGTCTTTTCTGTCAATCACCCCATGATATTCCCTCAGGTGTATGCTTTGTTGTAATTGGAAATCATAATGTAAATCATAGAGTAATAAGTTTGTGGTAATGTGTAAGACATGCAATTCTAATGAGACTTTTGTAATAAATATGACTGGCTTCCTTTTATTAATCGATGTATGTTCTTCTTGAAGCTGCTTCATTGATTTTGGGTGTATTTTTCATAGTTGTTACAGTAGTATGAAGTGGATGCAATGGAAAAAAAAGAGAGGCAGAAATAGGAAAGACCACACCTGACGTGCATCACGCCATGTCAGCAAGCTAGTCATGTGCAGGTACACTACTTGACCGAGTGGAAGGATGGTTGTTTTTGAGCATGTACAAGTTGTGTGATCGCATATGGCCTAAATATCAAAACATTCTAAATTTTTTGACATCCATATATATTACTAATATAAAATCTCCATATGTAGATTTAGGTCTCCCTATTTTGCAAGAAGTGTACTGTCATATGATTATGCATAACCACTCTCTTCGTGAAGCCAATAACATCATGTTAATTGCAAGAGTACGAGAAGGTTACAGTTTCAGCATAAATTTCTTCAGACTAGTGAGATACTACTACATAGAAAAAGAGGCTAATTAGTGTTTAGACCCTGGATTTTATGCCACTTGAGGGTTTAAGTCCTGACATGTCTAATTGGAGAATTTACACACTGATTTTTTTTTCTTCTTTCTATTATACTCTATTCATGTTGATAATGAAATTTCTATATACAGGCTAGGGAGTGTATAATTGGAAAAAAAAAAACAAAAAAAATCCTAAAAAAACCATGCAAGAAAAGTTTATTTCTAGTTTGAACTTCTTTCTGAAGAAAAATATGGTCAGTCAACTTACTAGTTGCTTGGCTTAGTTAGTGGACCAGTTTAACACATCAAGTACTTGTAACTTTTTTTAACTTTTTTTTCTTCTCAATAAACAAAGTCCTTTCATTCTTATACTGGAAAGATAGTTGGTCACATCCCTATCAATGTGCTGAACAATAAAAATAGGGGGCTGCACTCGCAGCCGGGTATTAGACATGTAAGTACTGATAGCATAATTAGCTAAACGACCTACTACTACATTATTGGATTAGACATAGTAATTAGTACTTGCAACCAGCTAGACCTAAATCTAAAAATAAAAATTTTACATTAGTAATATATATGGATGTTAATTTTTTTCCAGGAACATTTCGATTTTTGATCTTGTGCGATCGCACAACTTGTATATGCTCAGAAACGGCCATACTTGCAACTTTTAGATTATATTTTTTTGACAAACTTGTTTTAAGATTTTAATGTTTCAACATGATTGCGATCAACTTGCACATACCCAGAAATGACCACTCTTGCAACTTCTCTTTGAGATTATTGGATTATATTTATTTTTAACAAATTTGATTTAAGATTTTAATGTTTCAACAAAATCTTTCGTCCGCAAAGACATTATTCTAAGGGGCAGTCTTCTCTATACTGATGTATTAATGTTAGCGGACTAGAGTTATTTGGACATGGAGCAACCTAGCGTCGGCCAATCGAATTGAATGACAGTTAGATAAAGCATTAATGGTAATCCTTCATGGTTCAGACTCTTGGAAGGTCTCCCAGCTGGTATTAGTTAGACCTGTAAATGGATAGTAAAATATTCGAATTCGATTTGATTCCATATCCGAACTTTCGAATATTATCCAAAATTTCGTATATCGGATTTGGATATCCGAGTATTTTTCGAATATTATCTTTTTTGGATACGAATTCGGATATTAAGGTATTCAAATCCGTTAAAATCCGATCCAACTTTAAATTGTAAATTTTAAATATCGGATTCGGATATTCGAAATTTTATATATAATATAGTATAATGTATATATAATATATATTAATTAGTGGATATGATTAAAAAACTTTTACATAATTTATTTCATTTATTACTTTTCTACCTCTATATTGTAATATAATGTATATATAATAGTGATATATATTAATAACAATTAAAAGTGTCGCTTAAAAATGTTGCTTAAAAATGGAACTCTTTGAGACTAGTCTCCAATCTCGACGAGAAGATAAAGGAGCTGCAGCAACCACAACTTGCCATCTAGAAATTGTTGTTTCCGAAATAGATCTAGATGGAAGAACAGTCAGAGACAGAGACTTCAATATGCAAATAAATTTGCTCTCTGTTCCGATTTTATAGGATTTCAGAGACTTCCTGCAAAGAAGTTTGCTTTCCTAATTTTCTTAAGTTGGGACTTCGGAGATTCCTGCAAACGAGTTTGCTCTCCAGAAATACCTGAACTGATTTTCAGCACTTTAGAGACTCCTGCAAATGAGTTCGCTCTCCAGAAGTACCTGAACTGAGTTTCAACACTTTGGAGAATCCTGCAAACGTGTTCGCTCTCCAGAAGTGTCTGAACCGAGTTATATGATTTTGGAGATTCCGACAAACAAGTTTGCCCTCCAAAATATCCTACATCCCACCAAGAAGAAGAAGAAGAAGAAGAAATATGAAATTTCAACAGCCCTGCTGGGGTGATGAAAATAACCATTGCTCAAAACAAGATTCACCTTTTTACGATCTGCTTCCAGGAACCAGCAAGTTCACAAAGAACTTCTGAAACGCTCATTAGTCAACATTTTGTGACTCGAACGGGCTCCCTGGACTTGACATGCTCCCTTTGCTTTTTTATTTTGTACCGCTTACAAAGGAGGCTAGGGGGCTCTATTTATAGAGTGGAGTGAGACTTCACTTTTTCTCCTATCCGATGTGGGATTAAAATACAATACTCAAAAATAGAATTTGATATTTTAGATCATCCCGCAATCAACATAGTCGTGTGCCAGTCCACGCCTACCCCTCGAAACATGCCCGTGCATGCACGAGGCATCATGGAGCTCGTGTTCGAGTTTGAATGACAAAAAGCAACTTGCTTCCTTGTTGGAGTTAATCATTTTTCCTTATAGGTGAACACCCCCACATGGCACCTACATGTGCCCTCAACACCCCATGTGCATACCTCAACACATGCAAAGCAACATATTGAGATACCCACCTGGTGGTGTAGCCGACGTGGGATTATTTTACACTAGTCCAAAGGCAAAGATACCGACAGAAATCAGCTATACCCACCTACGTTGAGTATGAGAAGGTTTTGAAGTAGAAAGTTGATCGAAGAGGTCCAGGTCAAGCAGAGAGCGAAATGTGACTGGCTCACGAATGACGACAGGTGCACCAAGTTCTTTCATGGGGTAATACTTGCTAGACAGAATCGTAATAACATTGATCACCTGATTTTTGCCAATGACACCCACCTGGTTAACCTTGTCAATGTTCGAAAGGTAGTGACTTAATACTTAGAGGCACTATATAACAGTGGAGACATGTGCCAGCACTTCCTTCCAGTTACCTGCAAGAGATTAGTCACTGATGATGGTAATTCCTTAATTCCTAGGCCTGTCTCACTCAAGGAGATTGAAGACATCGTGATGTCCTCAAACCCCAACAAATCACCTAGCCTTGTTGGATTTACTTCCAAGTTCTTCATCCTCCACTGGGATAGCGTCAAGGATCTTGTTTTCGAAGTCATTAAGGATTTTCTTCGCACGGGTAAGCTGTTAAAGCAACTGAATCACACGTTCATTACCCTTGTCCCAAAAAAGAAGGAGCCTCTACTATGTTGACTTCAGACCCATAGCGTGTTGCAGCTTCATATACAAAGTGATTGCTCACATGATGTGTGTCAGAGAATGAGAAGCATCCTTTCTGTACTTATCTCTTCTAATCAATCCGCCTTTAGCAAATGTAGGAGTATCTCGAAGAATTGTCTCCTTGCTCACGAGCTGGTTTGGGACTTCAACAAGGTTGGGAGTGATAAATCCAGTGTCAAATTGGATCTACGAAAGGCCTGATACAGTTAATAGAGGTTTTATATGCCACATGATGAGGGCTATAAGATTTGCAGAATGGTGGGTTGCGCATGTATATTTACTCCCTCTTTCTCTATTATGATTGGATTCATCCTCAGTAATCGTGGCCTTCGTCAAGGCGATCCACTGTCCTCTTACCTCTTTACGATTGTTATGGAGCACTTCACTTGTCTTATGGATCTAGCGGTGCACTCTCGTAATATTCAACCTCTGTATATGTTTGTGTCCCATTTTGTCTCCCACCTTATTTACATTGATGATTTGCTTGTGTTTCTTAAGCCTTCTAAGCAGAACTTCATTAACCTCCTGAGCATTTTGGACACTTTTGCGTTGTCTTCTGTCCTCTGTCTTAATCAAGACAAGAGTTTGGTTTTCTTCAACCGCACGTGCACCTTATCTCATTTATCGGTTGTGTGGAATTAGTACATGCGGTAATTAACGCTATTGTCTCCTTCCGGCTACAGGTTATTCTTCTCTCCAAGAAGATGATAAACAAATTTGATTGGATGTGTGCCAATTTCGTTTGGCGAGGAAGAATCCCGACCATAACTTGGCACAAGTTGTTGTTAAAAATATTATCCTTTTTCTTGTTGAAATCTGTAAACAAAATAAAAATAAAATTAATGTTACCGACCTCCGGGAGTCGCGCATAAAGTATTATCCTAAGAGGATCCGGGTCTATTTGCAGACTTTTTTCAAATGCTCCTTAGTGTTAAAACCTCCGCTCTACCGGTATCTCATTGTTGCACACAACTCAGAGAGATTGGCCTTGATTAAGCTCTGCCCAGATTAAGAAATAACGAACAAAATAAGTTTAAAAGGGAATAGAAGATAGTTTTTGTAGAGTCTTTTTTATACCCAGATTAAGAAATAACGAACAAAATGAGTTTCAAAGGGAATAGAAGATAGTTTTTGTAGAGTATTTTTTATACCCAACAGAGGACTGGGTATAGCAAAGACTCTACAAAAACTCTCTTCTATACCTTTTGCTATTCCAAGTGGATAGGGATATAAAGGCTAATTAAACGAATAGTGTGCTGTTAAATACTAGTATGAGCTGTGAAGGATAGCTGTAAGGTGTTTAAAATATGGAAAATAATAAGCACTTAATTTTCCAAAGTTCAAAATATAAGGACCAGCAAAAGGTTTTTAGGATCTCAACCCGAACTCGAAGAAGTAATCGAATTGGTATTCGGTGCCCGCTGATGTGGATGTGTACCCACACGTGTTATGCACGCCGAACCGAACCAAACCGAACCGAGCCAAGCCAGGCCGGACGGCAACGACGTCGCCCGCGGTGGCCCAAGGGTTTCCCCATACAACTCAACAAGAGAGGCACTGAGAGAAGTTAATATATGCACCATTCCTTCTAAGTGACCAACCGATGTGGGACTAAAAAGTAGTGAGGAACTTGAGCTTTTTCTCATTATGTGTGTACGAACACACACACACACACACACACACACACACACACACACACACACACACACAGAGGTCAAGTTTCAAAGTAATAGAAGAAAAATGAGTACAAAATTTCTAGTCAGTTATATACTATACATATATGAGATTGACTACAACCTTGAATCCCATTTAGTGAGTATTGTCTTTGTTTGAAGAAGTGCATGATGGACTATGCCTTGAATCAGACTTCTTGAACCAGATTCAGAAAATAACACACATAGTATGCTAGAGATTCTTCGGCCTATCGGGTGGCACTTTTGATCGGCTATGCACACTTTTTCATATTCGTGAGAGTTGTCTAGGATCATCCTGTCCTATAGTCACGGGCTTCATGAGCTTTCATATAGGTAGCTCCTCAAGGGTTGGTGATAGGAGTCAACCCTGCATATCATGCTTGGACCTATTAAGAGTTAAAACTCATCCTAACCATATCACACAAGAACACTATCACCGTAGGGATGGGGTATCCATGTACAACATCATACAGCCTCTTGGGTATTATTTAAGAGAATTTAATCTCAGGGTCAGTGTTTCATAATAGTCACCTAAGTCCAGCTTGTTCCTACCCATTGAATTAGCTTCTTGGGATCTCTAGTCAGACTCGGTTGGGTTGCCACTGTTAGTGACTAACTTATGGACTTAACCCCATCCCCCTCAATGATTCTAGGATTAATGTCCTAGACAGACCCTTCGTTAAGTGGCCTGCAGGATTCTTTTCTGATTTTATATAGTCAAGAACCACATATTTGTCTATCAGGCTCTTTGTTGATTTGAAGCACAGCTGCAGGTGCCTGTTCATCTTAGCATTAAAAAAATTATGCTTTAGTAGACCTATAACATATTTATTATCACAGTTTATAGAAATTGTAAGAACAAGACCAAGAGAAATATGTATAATAAAATTTCTAAGCCATTTTGTTTCTGTACAAGTAGTGTCCAAAGCTATCATTTTAGAGTCTACTATACTCCTAGCAATAGTAGTTGGTTTACAAGATTCCCATAAGATTGCAGCTCCTCCTTGAGTGAAAAATATTCAATAATGGATTTTACATCATGTGAGTAACTTTCCTAATTTGCATCTGACTAACCTTCTATGATATTAGGGTGTCTAGTATAGTGAAGTTTATAATATATAGTACCCTTAAGATATCTAAATACTCTATCTATTGTAGTCCAATATGACTGGTTTGGGTTACTAGTATATCTACTAAGTTGCACAATAATGAATGCAATATCAGGTCTGGTCCTATTTGTAATGTAGGAACCTATCATTTATAAATATCAATGTTGCTCTATGTGTGATCCTTCATTCTTCTTCAGAACAATATTACTGTCATAAGGAGTAAGGGCATATTTTTGGTAAAAATACTCAAACTTTCTTAGCATTTTATAAATCGAGTATGCTAAGGATAGAGTATAAACCTCTTTGCATCTGGACACTTGCATTACTAGGATCAAATTGGTTTCACCTAGATCTTTTATATCAAACTGGTTAGATAAATAATTTTTAGTATTATTTTGTCACTCTTCGTTCCCGAAATACGTAAAATTTTACTTTTTCCTGTATATGGTATCTGGCACCTGTATCTTGATTGCATGTATCATGTATTTGTAACTGGTCATGGCATAGAATAGTATCTCGTCGTGGATTAGTGTGCCACTCCTTGTCCTTGTCTAGTTGTAGGTGTGGATCACTACTTCGATGATAAGATTTCTTGACCGTGTTGTGGTTATAATTTTATTTAATTAATTTGATTAGTTGTATCATGTAGCATTTAACATGTCATTAGTCATATGGTTAGGTCATGTTAGGGTTTAGTTGAACCAACCCATCCCACTATATATATTCTCTTTCTCTATCTCCTAATTCATCCTCATTTTCATTTCCTTCCACCAACCCACCTGGCAAGTACATCTTGTACAAATGAGAGACCACTTGCAATTTTTATTTCTTGTTATTTCTTTGATATTATTAGTCTAGATTGTTCATCTCATCATTCTCTACAAGTTTAGCTCTTGGAGTTTTTGATTTTAATATCTAGTTTTGTGTAGATCTAAGTTTTTAAAATTAGAGTTTTATAGATTTTTGTGGTTTTGATCTATCAAACTTAGTTGTTTTTGTAAACTAGTTGTTCCATGTTGTCAAGAATTTGATTTCACCTAATTTTGGCTTTTGAACCGCCCAATTTCGACTTCGTATGAGAAAGTTACAGCCATTCTTGTGTTCATGGGTTCCCACACACCTTCGGTGCTGTCGGGACGATGAACAGTGCCGTGCGCCGTGCACCCGTGCACTACGCATTTTGCGTGCCATGCGCCTACGTGCGTGCCTCTGCGCCCTGCACGTCGTGCATCTGTGCGCTGCGCGCCATGCACCCACGCGCTGTGCAAATTTCTGTCGTGCACCTGTGCGATTTTCTGTCGCACGCCTGCACGTCGTGCACCTGCGCCCTGTGCGCCATGCACTCGCACGCTGTGCAATTTTCTGCCGTGCGCCTGCACGCCGTGCCTCTGCACCTACGCGCCGTGCACCCGTTCTCCGCACGCCGTGGGCCAGTTTTGTGCCCGCGCTCGTTCCCCGTGCGATGTGCGCCGTTCTTCGCATGCCATGGGCCCGTGCCATGCGTGCCACTCTCCAGATTGTCCCAGCACATGGTTTTCTACGTGCCCATGCGCCTTCTTTACTTAGCCTGATGTGCTGTGCCTATGGCACATGAGACCACGTGACGTAAGCGTCTATTTGTTGGACCTTGCACTTTTTTTGATTTCTCTGTCATGCGTCTGACTTGTCCCATGTGCCTAATCTGATGAGTTGATAGTGTATCTAGTTTTAATGAGTTTATTGATTTGACTTTAATTTTCTGTCCCGACTATGTGTCCCATGTGACTTTGTGTCACGAGGGGTCCATGTGACCTTTTGACTTGACCGTGTTCCTGCCTTGGCCGTGTTCCTAACTTGATTACTTGTATATGTGCTGGTACCTTTTTTTAGTGTATATTGAGATACAATATTAGTGTGCACTGCAGTGCTATTAGTGAGTGCACTGAGGTGTGATTCTTTGTGCTAAGCGATCCTTCGTGTTATATGTCAATACATGAATCCTCTCTAGCACAGTCATAGTAATTGGTCAGTAATACTGACGTGGTATATTGAATGTTTGCTTGATGCATTACACTAAGCATGGATCTAGATTTGGAACTCTTTGAGCTGAATGTGGACTTATGCTTAGGGTACCCGTACCAAGGTGCGTCATATAGGAGGATGACAATGTGACCATGACATGTGATTCCAAGATCAATATACGGTTAATCTAAGCAATTTAAATTGGTAGCATCATTGGAGCGAACGGAATCCCGAGATCATACGTTACCAGCCACCCTAGGCCCTGTCCTAACATACCGGCTGGCCACCACGGATACTGTATAGTCATCTGCACTAGTGGAGTACAATATCTAATTAGTGAATGCCGAGCCAGTTCTCTCTATAGGAGATCTGGAACTGTTATTGCTTGTCTTAGCACGGTGGCCTTTCGAGGGACCGGCGCGTTTAGTGCGTGCTTGTATTAAATTGGTTAAGCTAGCCTTGCTTGGATATCATACGATCTAAGGATTCCTATATTATATGTAACACTAGGATAACCCATATAAATCATAGAAAGCCATAGGATTGATTGGCCACTTGTAAACCGACTTTTTTGTGATATATTTTCTTCTGTTAGCAACTGAGGAACACGGACTATCGTCGTGCATGGTCCAACCCATGTCTTTGTTTGGTTGTTGGGTTAGGCTATTGTGCTGTGATAGGCTATGAATCGAAGTTGCGATCAGAAGTCCTTAACCTGACCATGGTTATAGGATGTATCTTATCTCGGCACGATATAGGCGCCGTTTGTCCTTATTTGGCTGTAAGGGTGTCGTATTGTCTCGATGATATGGTATAAGACTATAACTCTTGAACCATGTCTTAATTTCTTTCTTGGGTTTTGTCTTATTCATTATGTGCTTCCTTGTGGTACTTGCAATTCGGGGCCTGACACCGCTGGTTTTGTTTGGCCAGATTTCGTAGCAGGGCCTGAGGATCCAGCCTTCTACCCGAACAATGGTGCACACCAGGAGTATGGGCGCCATGGACCATGAGTGGGTTTCTTCTTCACCGCTCTGATATCTTTTATTTTGTACTTGGCATTTAGCCATCGGCACCTGTTTAGCCGGCTATTCTCGACATTAGTTTTCTTTTACATAATTATAATTAAATCAGACTGCAGCTGACTATGGTTATGTTCTATTGACTCTCGGTACTAGCTCAACATTTTGTGTAGCTAGACTCATGAATCGTTTTGATGAAGCGTCGGGGACGCCTTACTGCTTTATCTTATATGACCATTATTATTGCTTCTTGGTTGATTGATTGAGATATAGATGCTCTGTGAGACCATAGGAGACCTGATTTAGCATGCACCCCTAGTCTTTTGACACCATGATCATCGTATGACGTGTTTACACCTTGGGTAAGCTGGCCTAGTCCGTCTCTGTATTTCGGTATTGGGGCGTGACAAGGTTTTAGTGGTGGCCCAAGCAGGTCTATTTTTTAGACTTGTGGGGTGTTATGATTATAGGAGTCTCAATCAAAACATGTTCCCCCTTGATCTTCTGATTCGTCTTCTCTTTCTTCCACCTTGATTGCTAACTTGATTATCATCCTCGATCCCTTCTCGTCCTTTCTTTTGATACATTGTATCCTTTCCTTTAGGGGCATATCGTTTTTGGCTATTGGAGGGGCCGACATGGGAGAGAATCCAGTAGAACAGGGACCAGTAGGAGATCAGCAAGGGACAACACCTCTACCTAGACGTATTCATATCAAAAATATCATTGATCATGAGCCGGTTGAGCAGCAGAGGCCAGAGGTTCCCGTACCTCCAGTGATGCCAGTAGTACCAGTAGCACTCGATACGCTGGCACTATTGTAGATTATCAGGAGGTTATTCGAAACCCAGCAACACCAGATGGCAGTCCAACAGCATCAGCAGGTGCAGAACCAGGAACATAATGTTCTATTGAACTAGGGTTTGTAGATAGCCCTAAAGAGAAGCGAGAAGACTAATTCGGGTGCGTCAGTTCGATTTTGTCGACTCAACCCGAGGTATTTTGACGGCACGAAGGATGCCATTATGGCGGATGCTTGGCTTCAGGATATTGAGGTCATTTTGGTAGCAGCAAAGGTTCCAGATTAAAGGAAGGTTGATCCGGTTAGATTGATAATTCATGATCTTGCCCGTGACTGGTGGGCATCAGAAGAGGTTGGAATGAGGCATCATGTTCCTTGGGATAGCTTCAGTATAAGGTTTAAGGCCAAGTACTTTGGCGTGGTAGCTCGGTATGAGCTTCAGCAGAGATTTATCAACCTCAAGCAGGCTGGTAATATAGTAGGTGGATATATAGCAGAGTTCTGTAGACTGAGTCGATTTGTACCAGTAATGGTGGCAATAGAGCCAGAAATGTAACGCCCCAGTCCCAAAATACTTAGGACTAAGTACGTCGACATGCCAGCTGCATACATACAAAGTATTCTCCAATACGTCTAACCAACGTATGTATACATAAGCTGTAAAATGTAGTAAACCATGACACTAATCTCATCTATAAATAAAGAAGAAAGAATTTATAAATTAACTCATGAATTGTCATGTATACAATCGTTGGGCGGAGACAAATCTACTACCAACTAAAAAGCGAGAAATACATGATAACAGAATTTTATCGAGCAATGCGAAGACGATCCACGTGTAATCATTCTCGAAGAAATGGCCTTGGCTAGAGCACCTACGAAACCACAAAAGACACACATGGAGAATTCACCAGATCCTCAGAGGGACGTAACAAGATACATAAAGAACATGCCATGTAAATACTGAATATAAAATATGGCACAAATAAAGGTAAGTGACAAGACACCAATAAGGTAATCTAACCATACTAAAGTGAACATGCAATTAAGAACAAACCTTTCGTCGCATGAGTCCTGGCTGTAAATGGGATCTGTTATAGTCCCCACTTGGGCACCAGCGACCTAAGAACATGACATTCAAAAACGACAGTGGCCAACCTGAGGGGGTCATCACACCCTATCTCCAGCGGAGCTTCCGGATTACAAGGAAATGTGTAATACAAGCCCATACGACAAGGAAATGTTCTCCCCACCCGATGCACCTATCTAGGTCGCATCCGCGATCATGTACCTCTACTAACTGCTAAGTCTCCTAACATGCCTCTATTAGTAGTTAGACCTAACGCATGCGCACGGGTGATCAGCCAACACGCAAGGACCTCTACATGCTACTCATCTCACACATACTCGTGGTACAACTGTGTCGAGGCATATGCGATACACTACAAATGGTAGTCCCTTAACTATAAGTCCATATGCAATCAAAGGATAGTAAGTAAAGTAAAGCTAATATCACTGAGTAGGCAGTAAATCAGGTACTATAAAATAAATAGTACAGCTAGAAAAATAGGAAATAAATACACAGTGATATGCAGTAAATAAAATACAGACTATTTATAAACAATAAAATTATGGCAAGGTATCTTGCCTGATGTGTCATTTGGTGTGGTGCGATGATCACAAGGGCACAAATTATGACTTCGGTGTTCCAACTGCGCAAGACAGGCTCCGATAATGGCACATACTGTTTCATCGAGTACAGAACAGTTATGTTAGCTAGGGTTAACATAAGGAGGTACAAACTTGGTGAGGGAATAGGAATAGTGGGCTTTAGTCATGGGCTGGAGGAAAATCGGAGGAATTAAAAAAACAATATATGCGATTTTTGAATTTATTTAGAATACTAAAATAGAGTTTTGTTTATGAAAATAAAATAATCTAATTAAATACGTACTTAGAAATTTATAATCAAAACTATGTTAAAAGCCTAGAAAAATTATCTTAGGACTAAATCCTTAATCTTTATCAAGTTATAATTTGTAAATCAAAACTATATTTTAAATAGATAAAATACTATAATAATATATTTACGTCCCAATTTTTATTTTAAAAATTATCTATAGTGTCAAATGCGGCAAATTTTTTTAAGAAAAAGTAGCATATATATAATCTAATATTTGTATTCATAATGATAACAAATTTTCATATTAAATTATACATGTAAGGATGAGGATAAATTTAACTAATAATCGTAAAAAATTATTAATTTTTATAATCATATACATATACTATAAAATCACAAGATGTATCAATAATACTTTAAAAATAATAATAATAATATTTGTGTACCTTACCAATGTATTCATAAGATAAATAATACGTAATAAAAGAATAATTAAAAACGTCAACAAAGACAAAGAAACAACATAGCAGTCCCCCCCATTATAGAGAACCAAAAATCAAAGTAATAAAAATTTACAATAATACCAATACCAACAGCTACCCCTTTAATAAAAATAATACATAGTAATAGCAAAAATCTACTGCTCTTCATTTATTAAAACAACAACTAACAAAAATTTACAACAACAAAATTAATAAAGTCAACATAAAGGAAGAGCAAAGAGTTGGTAAATGAAGAGAGAGAACATGAGAATCTCCTGGGAACTAAGAGAGGGGAAGAGACGGAAGCGGAGAAGAAGAGGGGGAGGCGTGATCACGAGAGAGAGAGAGAGCTTACTGGCGGCTGGCTGCTCTTGGGTGCGGCGGCGCTGGCCGCTGCAGAGGGGCACCGCGGAGGCGCGGACCGGTGGCTGGGCGTTCAGTGCTCGAGCACGTGGGCGGAAGAGGCTCGACGCCGTCCCGACAGAGGGGTTCGATCGGCGGAAGAGAGGCTGAGGCGGAGGGGCTCTCGGTGGGCACGGGGCTTCGACAAAAGAAGGTCGCCGGGTTGTTGACGCCAGACTGGAGGAAACGGAAGGGCAGTGCGCTACTCGACACTACCCTACGGCGACGACAGACCAGGCAGATGGCGACACGGAGGTGCTCGTTCCGTGAAGAGGCACGGAGAAGTCGGCGGTGGTCGCAGCGCTGTGGCAGGTGGGTCTGGTCGCTCGTTTATGGTGGTGGTGATGATGTGGAGGGGGCGTTATGTTGGTGGCGGAGATGCAATTGAGTCGGGGCTGGGCAACGGTGGAAGGAGAGGATGTCCTTGGTAGTCGAAATCTGAGGGCGGAGGTCAGACTGGTGGTTATAGTCGTCGGGTGGACGGGACAAGGTGGTGACAGTGGCTGATGGATGGCCGAAGACTTGTTCGGGGAATGAATGAGTCGGGAAGCACGGGTTGTGGATGATTTGTAGGAGTCGATTTTTGGCGATGGTTGTGCTGCGGGTTGGTGGGGATGGGAAGTCGGATGCTGGAAGAGGATGGAGTTTGTAAACGTGTCCTGCGAGACACGGGACGAGTCGGTATCCAGAGCTGTCGGACACGGATGAAGAATGTATTTGTAAAATATAATACATAGTGGAGGAAAAAAGGGGACACAGACATGATGCACATCTGGCTGTGGAGTTGGTGAGGTTTGTGGAATTTATAGAGAAAAGTAAACAATGGGTCTCTCCTTATATAGGAGGTGGAAGATCCTAATTAGATAAGGAGTAGGATGGTTTAAATCCCCATGTGGATAATCGCCCTTTTATTTGATTCGATCCAAATTATTATAGATAAAAGTCATTTTAAAATTAAAGCTTTTGTAGATAAAGTCGAATCCAATATTATCTATTTCAATTCAAATTATCAAAATTAGTCAAATATTAAATCAAACGAGATTTTAAATATCTTTTCATAATTACTAAGATATAATAATATTAAATTTCAAAAATCAAGATAATTATTTAAATATTTGAAATATATTTTTATAAATAATAAACCCAATATAATTAGTTTTTGTAAAAGTCAAGTGGACATGAAATAAATTTCATGTCACCTGCACACAATAATATTTTTACATAAAAAAATAGTTTTCCAAATTACTATTTATATTTGTACCATAAAATAAAATATTCTTTTTAAAATAAATAAATAAAATTTGCCAAAATTTGACCGACGCAATAAATCAAAAATAAAATACTTATTTTCTATATGAAGAAATCTTTCTAATAAAAAATTGTGTATAAAAATATATACCAGCTTGCAAAATTCGTATGCGACGTACAATTACGAAAACAAAAATCGGTATCAAATTATTTAAAAAAATTATAGTAGAAATTTAGGGGTTTTACAAGAAAGAGCAATGAGGTTCCAGCAGGGACTTCACTTAGAGATTATGCAGCTGGTTGAGGGGCACGACTACCTGACTTTCGATGCAGTATTGACGGCGGCTCGAAGGCACGAGCTTACTATACAAAGATTGTTAGCAAGAACTAGAGGCCCGAAGAGGTCTCATGCGCAGAGTACGGAAGGAGGAGCAGTATCCCAGATGTCAGCACCAGTGCCTGGCATTCTTATTTGTGATATAGCACCGGCCACAACAGTTGTGACTGCACCAGTTCGACAGCAGCAACCGAGGCACTAACAACATTGGAAGACACCGGCAGGATACACTTACTACGATAAGGGAGAACACACTAGAGATGTGTGTCATTCAGCTAATGTGCAATGCTTGAAGTGTGGGAGTTCAGACCACCGTATTGCTACTTGCCGACAAATACAGAGGCCAGGAGGGCCAGTTCAATAATTTTCGGCATTGCCAGCTCCAGAGGTAGCACCGTATCAAGGGCCGGCACTAGCAGTAAGGCCATTAGCCCAGCGTCCATTACCAATGCAGGCTCAGATGTACCGACAAATACAATATCAGGTAGGGCAGCAGAGGCTGTAGCAGCAGGGCCAGGGAAGGCAGCAACAGGGGGTTCAGCAGGATCAGAGGCAGGTAGAATTTGGAGTATTTGAGTAGAGGTTGGCCGAAGGTGGTCAGATTGTGGATAAGTTTTGAGTATTAGTCATTATATTTCCTTGATTTCTATATTCGATGAGTGAAAGCGACTTTCTCGTCTCGCTCATTTGCTCTTGTATCACGTGATACATGATATTCATCATGTATCCTGATTACGAGGGTACGTCCTGGACAGAGTCTCTTTCTTGATTAAGTCATTGGTACCGACTTATCACAAGCATTGACTCTTGTCCACTATGGGAGTCTGCGTAGGACTGCGAGGATGAATTCCTACTCAACTGACTCGGGTGGCATATTTTATTCGTATCTCTCCGGTCACTTTCCTTCTAGGGTATGATTATTGCTTGTGCTTTTACTTAATTGTTCTTTCTTTCTTAATCTATTCATGTGCCATGTGTTACTTGATAATTGTGCTTGCTATATGTCCTGAGTGTATTTCATGATCGGAGCGCGCGTTCGACTAGTCTTATCAAAATTTCGAGGATGAATTTTTTTTAAGGAGGGTAGAGATGTCACTCTCCATTCTCGAAATACATA
Source organism: Iris pallida (assembly GCA_029216955.1). Taxonomy (NCBI): domain Eukaryota; kingdom Viridiplantae; phylum Streptophyta; class Magnoliopsida; order Asparagales; family Iridaceae; genus Iris; species Iris pallida. The sequence continues at coordinate 15,386,505 of JANAVB010040817.1, read as the reverse complement.
AAATTTTGCTTTATCCTGTATATGGTATCTGGCACCTGTATCTTGATTGCATGTATCATATATTTGTAACTGGTTATGGCATGGAACAGTATCTCATCGCTGATTAGTGTGCCATCCCTTGTCCTTGTCTGGTTGTAGGCGTGGCTCACTACTTCGATGATAATATTTCTGGACTGTGTTCTGGTTAGGATTTTATTTAATTAATTTGATTAGTTGTATCATGTAGCATTTAACATGTCATCAGTCATATGGTTAGGTTATGTTAGGGTTAGGGTTTAGTTGAACCAACCCATCCCACTATATATATTCTTTTTTTCTCTCTCTCCTCATTCATTCTCATTTTCATTTCCTCCCACCAACCCACCTAGGCAAGTACATCTTGTACAAATGAGAGACCACTTGTAATTTTTGTTTCTTGTTATTTCTTTGATATTATTAGTCTAGATTGTTCATCTCATCATTCTCTACAAGTTTAGTTCTTGGAGTTTTTGATTTTAATGGCTACTTATAAGTTTTTAAAACTAGGATTTTATCGATTTTTTTGGTTTTGATCTATCAAACTTGGTTGTTTTTGAAAACTAGTTGTTCCATTTGTAGAGAATTTGATTTCACCGAATTTTGACTTCTGAACCGTCCGATTTTGACTTCGTATGGGGAAGTTACGACCGTTCTTATGTTCATAGGTTCCAACATACCTTCGGTGTTGTCGGGACGATGAACAGTGTCGTGTGCCTGCAACATGCACCCGTACGCTGCGTGTTTCATGCGTCGTGTGCCTGCACAATTTTCTGTCGTATGCCTGTGCGCCGTGCCTCTGCGCCCGGCGCACCGTGCACCCATGCGTTGTACGATTTTCTGCCGCGTGCCTATACGTCGTGTACCTGCGCCCTGTACGCCGTGCACCTGCGTGCTGTACGATTTTCTGCCCCATGCCTGTGCGTCGTGCCTCTGCGCCCTCGTGCCATACACCCGTTCTCCGTACGTCGAAGGCCAGTTTTGTGCTCGCGCACCCGGGCTCGTTTCCTGTACGATGTGCGCCTATTTTTTTGCGTCCCACGGGCCCATGCCATGTGCGCCATTCACCAGATTGTCCCAGCACATAGTTTTCTATGTGCCCATGTGCCTTCTTTGCTTAGCTTAACCCGCTGTGCCTATGGCACATGAGATCACATGACCTAAGCATCTATTTGTTGGGCCTTGTCCTTTTTTTGATTTCTTTGTCAGGCGCATGACTTATCCCATGTGCCTGATTTGATGAGTTGCTATTGTATCTACTTTTAATGAGTTTATTGATTTGACTTTGATTTTCTGTCCCGACTGTGTATCCTATATGACTTCTATGTCACGATGGTCCATGTGACCTTCTGACTTGACCGTGTTCCTGACTTGGCATGATCCTAACTTGATTACCTGTATACGTGATGGTACCTTTTCTAAGTGTGTATTGAGATAAATATTAGTATGCACTGCGGTACTATTATTGAGTGCACTGAGGTATGACTCTTCGTGCTAAGCGATCCTTCGTATTATATGTTAATACACGAATCCTCTCCAGCACAGTCATGGTAATTGATCAGTAATACTGACGTGGTATATTGAATATTTGCTTGATGCATTACACTAAGTATGAATCTAGATTTAGAACTCTTCGAGCCGAATGTAGAATTATGCTTAGGGTACCCGTACCAAGGTACTCCATATAGGAGGATGACCATGTGACCACGACATGTGATTCCAAGATCAATATAGGGTTAATCTAAGCAACTTAAATTGGTAGCATCACTGGAGGGAACGGAATCCCGAGATCGTACATTACTAGCCACCCTAGGCCCTATCCTAATGTGTCGGCTGGCCAACACCGATACTGTATAGTCATCCGTACTAGTGGAGTGCAGTATCTGATTAGTGAATGCCGAGCCAGTTCTCTCTATAGAAGATCTGGAAGTGTTATTGCTTGTCTTAGCACGGTGGCCTTTCGAGGGACCGATGCATTTAGTGGGTTCTTGTATTAAATTGGTTCAGCTAGCCTTGCTTGGATATGATATGATCTAAGGATTCCTATATTATATACCACACTGGGATAACCTATGCAAATCATAGAAAGTCGTAGGATCGATTGGTCGCTTATAAACCGACTTGTTTGTGATATGTTTTCTTCTGTTAGCAACCGAGGAACATGGATTATCGTGGTGTGTGGTCTAACCCATGTCCTTGTTTGGTTGTTGGGTTGGGCTATTATGCTGCGATAGGCTATGGACCGAAGTTGCGATCAGAAGTCCTTAACCTAATCATGGTTATAGTATGTATCTTATCTCGGTACGATATAGGCACCGTTTGTCCTTGTTTGGTTCTAAGGGTGTCGTATTGTCTCGATGATATAGTATAAGCCTATAACTCTCGAACCTGGTCGTAATTTCCTCTTTGGGTTTTGTCTTATTCATTATGTGCTCCCTTATGGTACTTGCTATTCGGGGTCTGACCCCGCTGGTTTTGTTTGGCCAGATTTCGTAGCAGAGCCTGAGGATCCAGCCTTCTACCCGAACAATGGTGCACGTCAGGAGTATGGGTGCCAGGGACCACGAGTGGGTTTCTTCTTCACCGCTCTGATATCTTCCATTTTGTACTTAGCATTTAGCCACCGACACCTGTTTAGTCGGCTATTCTGGACATTAGTTTCCTTTACATAATTGTAATTAAATCAGACTGCAACTGACTACGGTTATGTTCTATTGACTTTCGGCACTAGCTCAACATTTTGTGTAGCTAGACTCATGAATCATTTTGATGAAGCGTTGGGGACGCCTTACTGCTTTATCTTATATGATCATTATTACTGCTTCTTGGTTGATTGATTGAGACATAGATGCTCCGTGAGACCTAGGAGACCTGATTGTAGCATGTACTCCTAGTCTCTTGATAGCCACAATCGCCGTATGACATTTTTATACCTTATACGGGATAGCTGGCCTAGTTCGTCCCTATATTTTGGTACTGGCCGTGACATATTTATCAATTCCAGTAAAGATCCTAATAAGTATATCATCTACATACATGAATAAGATGATAAAACTTCCATTTGTATTTTTAGAATACAAACATTTATCATATTCATTTGGCAAGAAACTAAATTCTAAAATAACTTTGTCAATTTGTTGTGCCATTGCTTGGATAATCTGCAAACTTTCATTTATTGGCCTTTAACAATAAAACCTTCAGGTTGTTCCATGTAAATTTTTTCTCTAAATCTCTATTTAGAAATGTTGTTTTTACATCCATTTGATGTATTAGCATATCATGAATTGATGCAAAGGCTAGAAGGGTTCTAATAGAGGTGATTCTAGCTACATGAGAGAATGTATCAAAATAATCTAGTCATTTTTTCTAGATAAAATCTTTTGCTACTAATCTAGTCTTGTATTTTTCTATAGTACCATCGGCTCTAAGTTTTATTTTGAAGATCCACTTACAACCTATGGGTTTACTACCTACAGGTAGGTCTGCTAAAAACCAAGTGCTATTCTCCATAATGGAGTTGTACTCATTGTTAATGACTTTTTTCCAAAAAGGGGCATGAGGAGAAGATATAACTTCTTTATAAGTTAAGGATCACCCTCTATGAAAAAGGTGAAGAATCCTTCTTCTATTTTTTTTTTTCAATCCTTTCTCTTTTACTTCTTCTAGGTTATATATCTTGTTCAGGTTGTGAACTGGTTACTTGAACATGAGAACTAGTAGATGGAGTAAGAGAAGGGTTGAAAAAACATGATAAAATTGTATATTCTCAAAGTAAACTATATCTCTGGCTTCGATAATTGTATTACTAGAGATTTCATTTACTTAGAATGAGTTACAAAAAATCTATTGGCATTGCCGTATAGGACATAACATATGAACACATCATCTATAGACTTAGGTCCAATCTACCTCTATTTGGGTTCAGGAATTTCTACCTTTGCCAGGCATCTCCAAACTTTGAGGTAATTATTCCTAGGAGTTTGGCCTTTCCATAACTCATATGGTGTCTTATCATTTGACTTACTAGGAATCCTATTAAGGATGTAAAAGACATATAATAATGCTTTTCGCTATATATTATCAGGAGCACCAGAGCTGAGAAGCATGACATTCACCATGTCTAACAGAGTTTGATTCTTTCTTTCAGCAAGTCCGTTGGACTGTGGTGAATATGGAGCAGTTACCTCATGAATTATTCATACCTTTGAGGTGTACTCTCCACGGCGGTCTGATATTAGAATCTTAATCTTTCTATCTAACTGGTTGCCAACTTCAAATTTATAGACGTTGAATCTGTCAGAACTTCATCTTTAGTTTTGAGAAAGTAGGTGTAATAATACTTTGAATGATCATCTATAAAAGTGACTAAGTATTTTCTACCGCCTCGAGTCAAAATCTTATTGGAATCTCATACATCACTAAGGATGAGTTCTAGAAGGTCGGAATCCCTTTGGACGGATTTGAAATGTAGTCTAGTATGTTTGGCTTGAACACAAGTTTGACATTTGTGTTTATCATTTATTGGAGTCTTAGGGATAAGATCTAAAGTCATCATTCTTTTAAGAGATCATAGATTCACATAACCTAATCTTCCATACCAAACATTGGAGGATTCTACATTAGAGACAACAAGAGAAGGATTTGATATTTTATGCATAATATTTAAAATAAAAATACCATCCTTTAAAAATCCTTTTCTCCACAAACAACTCATTCTATAAGAACACAACTTTCTTAGCCTCTATTACAATCTTGTATCCTGAGGCTACAAGTAGAGATCCACTAACTAGATTCCTCCTAACCGATGGCACACGAAACACATTATAAAGAGAGAATTTTCTCCGATGTCATCTTCAGATATATTCTTCCTATTCTTATAATCTGTGCCGTAGAGCCATCTCCTAAAGTTACACCTCCTCTACCTGATTTTTGATAGTGTAAAAAGTAGGAGTGATCAAATGAAACATGAACATTAGCTCCAAAATCTAACCACCAATCATCAGAATGGTTAAAAAATATTGATTATAGGTTAATAGCTTACAAAGCTGAAGGAACTAGAATACCTATTCAGAATCATGTTAGCTTCTGCTTTGTTTAAGCCTTTTCCTCTGAAGGAGGTCTTGATAGCTTCTTTCTTCCTATGGAAGTAGTTGATGGCTAGATGGTTTGTTTTACCACACATAAAATAAAATCTCTTCTGATCCTGAGCCTGACCGAAGTTTCTAGGTTTATGAGATTGCTTGTGGTGAAGGTTTTGGTGATGCGGCTAAAAGTTCAGCTGCTTTTTGAAGGGGTTGTTCTTGGGTTTTGATGGTGATTAGGCTTGGGTTTGCTATAGGCTTTTATAAGGTTTACCTTAGGTTTAGAATCTATCTTAGGCTTGGATCTCAACCTAATCTGTTCTTCTTTTCTAGTTTTCTTCAGAACTTGAGTATAGGTAAAGATCTTCTTTTGTATGGGTGAGATCTTTGGCAACATCAGACCAAGAAGGAGAAAGCTTGTTTATCAAGTAGGCTATCTTATGCTCATTAGAAAAGAATGTACCTTTGGCTTGAATATGCCTAAACTATTGCTAGAATTCATGGATTTGGTCATTCATGGTTTGTTATCTACTATGAAATATCTGTTGAATGTGGAAGAATTGAATAATTCAATACCAACATCATCACAACCATATTCATCTTCCAAGGCATTCCAAAGTTCATTAGCGCTTTTGTATTCCAAAAAGATATCATAAAGAGACCCAGACAAAGTGCTTAGAATTCTATGGAAGCAATGATAGTCTATTTCCTTAGGGGTCATGGGTTTGGTGGAAGTGGAGGACTTAGATACCCCTATGTCAGACTCAGTATCATCCGAATCGTTTGTGATGGGTATGGATCCATCAATAACAGAGACTAGTCCTAATGTGGTATGCCAAACTTCATCTGACTCTGCCACCTCTTGAACTATGATCCATCAAACTTAGTAGGTTTAGCAGTAGATGTCTCTTCTTTGCCAGTCATGATTTATATTGAAATAATGAAAAGTCTGTAAAGATTGTATTTATTCAATAAAAGTGACAATGTTCAGGAATAATGAATGAACTTGGTAATCAACCTTCGAAATTTTAGTCTTTTAAGTTTTGATTAGTTTGGGTTAGCTGTAGGGGCCGGTTCCCAGCTAGCAGAAATCCACAAGAGGACAATTAAGTACCATGTCACTTAGGTCTATTTACACCTGGTTAAGAGAAGGACCGTTTCGGCTTGTACCCAAAAAAACTCTACTTTTATGACTTAGATTTTAAAAAATTTACAAATATTACTCAACTATTTATTTAACCTAAATTATTTAAAGATATAAAATTATCTAGGACCACAAAAAGGAACTCTGATATGAAGTTTTAGACAATAGTGTGGTTAAAAAAAATGTAAATAGATAATTAAAGTAACAATGGTTATAAATTAACATAGAATGCTACTTGTAACAAGTTTGTGTTAAGTGAGCAAGACAATGCACACTAAATATATAATTTGTTTGGTCACAAAATTGCTTAAGAAAACTGCTACAAATATATAATATTATATTTTGAGTGTTACAAATGAACAACATTAACAAAATATTTTGGTAATTTATAATGAACGTTAATAGTATATATTAACACAAATAATGAATGTTTAACAAAATATTTAGTGTGGTGTAAATGAACAACAATATTTATAAAAACATTTGACATACCAATTGAACAATAGTATAAAATGTTAACACAATATGTAATAAATGTTAATAGTGTCTACTGATGAATATTCTATCTGTTATGTTAAGAATTGTATATAATGAATGATTTTATATCAATGTAACAAAAGTTTTCATATAATGCTAACAGTAAGTTATATATATATATATATATATATATATATATATATATATATATATATATATATATGTGTGTGTGTGTGTGTGTGTGTGTGTGTGTGTGTGTGATGCTAAATATATAAAATATTTAGTGTGGTGTAAATATATAAAAAAATATATATGTGATGCTAACGGTGAACAAACTGCTATATATATTATGCTAACAGTAAGGAAATTCAACTCTTAGATTGTTGAAAATATTTTTTTTCTTGCTGAAATCTGTAAACAAAGTAAAAATAAACTTAATGTTACCGGCTTACGAGGAAGTCGTGCACGAAGCACTGTCCTAAGAGTTGATCCGTCTATGTGTAGACTTTTTTTGAATGCTCCTAGTGGTAAAACTCCTGCACTACCGATATCTCGTCGTTGTACATAACTCGAAGAGATCGACCTTGACTTAGCTCTGCCCAGAACAAAGAATGATGAACAGAATGAGTTTTGCAAGAAATTGAAGAGAGTTTTTGTAGAGTCTTTTCTATACCGACTAGAGGAGAATGAACATGATTATATAGGCAGTCCAAGTGGACAGGGATATAAAGGCTAATTAAAATGAATAATGTTGTTAAGGTCTAGTATGAGCTGTGAAGGATAGCTGTAAGGTGTTTAAAATGTGGGAAATAATAAGCACTTAATTTTTCAATGTTCAAATAATTTGTGGGTCACAAACAGTTCAAAAATTAAAGAGTAATAAAAAGTTTTTTAGGGTCTCAACCCAAATCCGAAGAAGGAATCGAATGGGTATTCGGCCCACACAGATGTGGGCATGTACCGCACCCATTACGCGTACTGTACCAGGCAGAACGACGACGACGGCGCGCGTGTGTGGCCCAAGTGGTTTCCCACACAACTCTACAAGAGAGCAAATGACAGAAGTTAATATATGCACCATTCCTTCTAAGGGCCCAATCGATGTGGGACTAGAAAGTAGTGGGGAATTGATCTTTTTCTCATTATATGCGTGTGGACACACACACACACACCGAATTGTTTGTAGAACCCTAGAGGTGAATAGGGTAATAAAAATTAACAACACAAAATTCAAGATAAATAGCGATTCAAAGCGAGAGGAGGTCAAACACTAGATGTATCCTGGTATTATCTCCTTGGGGCACTCCAGTCCGAAACTCTCTTTGGCTTTAATCTACTATTTGAGTAAATAATACAACACAAGCTTTGATCCGAAGACTCATCAACTTCTTACATACGAGTTTTATCCAAAAGGTCGTCAACTTCTTATATACGAGTTTTTATCCGAAGGCTCGTCAACTTCAAACACAAGCTAAAAATGTTTCGATCTTCTTGAACACTTGGAAGATCTAAGTTACAACTCTTTCAAATAACTCCAACACTTTTGCGGATGACAAATAAAAGCTTTGTAGAGTTATGGTAGAGCTCTTTGGTAGATGAAAAAATTTAAGGCTCAAGTGGATAAACATTTATGAAGAAGTGAGAAGTCTATTTATACAAATCAAAGAGCATAAAGTATTTTAGCAGCCGTTCGGGTGATCCATCGGTTGTTCGTGGACATCCGACGGATTATCCGTATCCAACAATAACGGATAGTTTGGATGCATTAAATGCTCTGACTTCTAGTCGTTAGATTTGAATTCAAAAATAGCCAGCTCAGCAAACCGGATCATCCGACGGTGATCCGCGGATGTCTGTCGGAGCATCCGAATGAGACCATAAATACTTGTTGCTTCAATTCGGATTATCCGAGGGTGGTCCACAAATTTTGAATGAGGATCCAATTGAGACCACAAATACTTGTTGTCTTAATTCGAATTGTCCGACAGTGATCCGCGAACGTCCGCCGGATGATCCGAATGGGAACACAAATACTTGTTTTTATTCGAATTCTTCGTCGATGATCTACAGATTTTCGAAGGATGATCCGAATAAGAGTACAAATACTTGCTGTCTCAATTCGGATTGTGTGTCAAAAATTTGCGGATGTTCGACGGATTATCCGCTTCTTCGTATATATTTATTTGAAATATAAGAAGGTTTTGTTTTTGTTTCATCCATTCATAAGTGCTTACAATGATTTTCTATACACTTACATACACTTGGAGAACTAGTAGAGCTTCTGATCTTGGTTTATTTTGTTTGCATGTTTGGATTCTTTGAATGCGATCTATGAGCTATATTTGTGCTATAAATGTTGTAAGCTGTAACCCCGCTTCCCATAATCCTAAATTTTTTTGTTTATTTGACTTGAATAGGAATTTATGGAATTTATAAAATATTTTTCTAAAGTAATTATCATGATAGAAGGTATTAGTCATGGTTAAGATTTTGAGTACAAGATGACTAGAAATCGTGGCATAAATAGTACAGCTGCGTGCTTTGGCTAGTGTATTAGCCATAGTAGGGAAGGTCGAGCCATAACGGTGTCCTAACTAGGAAAACCAGTCAGAGTTGTGACTTGATCCCTATAAATGATTTAATAAGTTAACTATTAATATATGACTTCTAGGAGACCCGGTCGTGCCAATTTAGCCCGGACTGGATCCGAACCGAACCTAAGCCCATGTAGTAGTGTGGTATGTCCAAGGACGTCCATGTCGATATATTTTGTGTGTATGCTGTATTTTATTTTGATGATCTAATATACAAGGTTACAAATAATTGTGTTATTGTTAATAAATTTATTATCTATTTTGGAGTTGTGATAAATAATTCTTCCTAAATATCTTGGTGCATTTTTGAGATTTTAGTTTATACACCCTTGTAGGAATAACTATTGAATAAATACATGTACAAGTGTTTATATATATATATATATATATATATATATATATATATATATATATATATATATATATATATATATTTTTTTTTTTTTTTTTTTTAGCCCGGACTGGATCCGAACCGAACCGAACCTAAGCCCATGTAATAGTGTGGTATGTCCAAGGACGTCCATGTCGATATATTTTGTGTGTATGCTGTATTTTATTTTGATGATCTAATATACAAGGTTACAAATAATTGTGTTATTATTAATAAATTTAATATCTATTTTGGAGTTGTGATAAATAATTCTTCCTAAAATATCTTGGTGCATTTTTGAGATTTTAGTTTATACACCCTTGTAGGAATAACTATTGAATAAATACATGTACAAGTGTTTTATATATATATATATATATATATATATATATTATATATATATATATATATATATATATATATATATATATATATAATATATATAGTTG
>JANAVB010040817.1:15342116-15366228 GCA_029216955.1 Iris pallida | reverse complement strand
CCTTTTATTATTTTTGTTCGAAACAAAGACTAAGGACGAGGGCCACTCCCTCCCTTATGGAATACATAGTCAGTTAATGTCTCGAAGGCGTCGTTGCCCGAGCTCATGAAAATTTGCAAATGGCCATCCTCAGTGCTTCTTTTCAGGAGTTTTTCCTGGCTCTACTAAGCGCAACGACATCTTGTGGTGGCTTGGGCGTAGAAGAGCTGTTGCCTACTGAGTCGGGCCCGCCACTGTTGACTCAAGGGACACATCTCAGTGACGCCTTATTTCCCTGGAAACTTCATTCTTTTGTTGTGCATCTTCGTAAGACATTTTTCAAGAGAGTGGAAATAAATGAAATGTTACATAGAAAGAGAGAGTTCTCGCCTATTTATAGAAGAGGACTGTTGATGAACCGATCTTTGAGATTGAGAACAACTTTTTCTTCTCGAAAAGACCTGTCTGTTCGTACTATCGGGTTCATTCATTTAATTATGGGATTGAATCAATGTTTTCTTTTTCGAAAGTTACGTTGATTCATTCATACATTGATACGGACTTATATGCTTATGACATCTGTCTCCTTATTCCCCAGCTACCAAGGTTTGGTTAAGCTGATTTCTTGTCTCCTGAGAGAGGAATTTTAAATCTTCCGTTTTATCAATTGATTAAAAAGTGGGATTCGTTATTTATCATGTTTTCATAAACCTCTGAATAAATACTAAATCTACCTACTTTTCTTATCTATCATTTTTCATTTGACCTCTGCATAGAAATTAATCTAATTTTCTTTTGAGTTCTCACATACTGTCATGTCCATATTACCTCTGATAGTATTGTGTACTCTAAAACAGAAAATAAGATTTCATTATCTATCATGTCCATATTACATCTTGATAGATACAAATCATTGAGCATAGAAAGTTTTGTCATTTCCACTCTCATATCATCATGAAAAGTCTATTACATTTCTTAGACTTTCTTACAAATCATAATAGAAATCTATTACAATTTTGGATTTTCATTCTATGCACACAACGATAACCTAATAGAGATCTATTTTCTTCTTTGGATCTTCTTCGTCGGATTCGTTGTTGGTGTTAATTCCTTGCTGTCCAAGCCTTTGTGGTGACCAGAACAGCAGGAATCAAACTCTGGTCTTCTCTCTCAGACGAGAGAAGAATCCCAGAGTATGGCAGCCCGAAGACATGTTGCTGCCAATACAATTGGTGGATTAGTGGCGGCACTTCAAAGGAGATAGGAATGTATCCAGCATTGGGATACGATTTCTAGTTCTGCTGTGAAAGGAACTCTACTACCCAATTTCTCGGGGTAGAGTTGACTCCACCATCCAACTCTCCGTGTATAAAGGCTCTTCCTACCAACAGAGGAAGACCCTTCTATCTCACGAAGAGTTCTGAGTTGTCTGATTTGTGCGTCAAAAGCGCATGAGCTCCCTGATGTTGATGTCAGAAGAACGCTCCTCACAGCATCAAAATCTCTAATGCCGGTTCTGGAAAAGCTGCTCAGCCAAACTTCTGCAAAAACAACAAAGAAGAAGTGTTTTAAAACAGAAGTATTATCAGATGTGTATTAAACGCTAACTAAAAACAGATCACAAAGCTTTTCACGCCAGTGCTTCAGCAAGGCTTTTTACGCCAGTGATTCAGCAAGGCTTTTTACGCCAGTGATTCAGCAAGGCTTTTTACGCCAGTGCTTCAGCAAGGCTTTTACGCCAGTGATTCAGCAAAGATTCAGCTAGGTTTTTACGCCAATACTTCAGCAAGGATTTTACGCCAGTGCTTCAGCAAGTTTTTTTTACGCTCGTCAAGAATTTATGCTCATGAATAGATGTTTTCAAAAAAACAAATTCGAAGACAGATATTGCTTACGATCGGACTTACCATTTAAGTTGAATGGTTTGGATCTAATAGTGGTTGAATCCATGTTTGAAGACTAGGCGTACAAAAGAACACCGTGGGAAAGCTCCGCCATCCTCATTTGTTGGATAACAACATCACAGAAAGTTATCTTCAGAGGAATGAGTACGAGAATGTATGAAACATTCTCGGCTATTTTTAAAGGCTGAAGAAACTGTTGGGATGAGTCTATTTCGGGGGAAGATCCTATTTAAAGGCTCTCGTAACCACAAGACAGACGCCACGTGTCGGTTTGTTTCTTGGGAATGAACAACCATAGAAGCAGTCAAAATAAGTGTTGAACAGTTCTATGTACCAACAGATGAGATTAACATCAGACTTTATTTATAAAAAGGGGGGAGTGGACCCCTACATATAAGAGAGTCGCAATACACGGAATATTATTTTCTTTCTCCTTCGTTGGGTTGATGAAGGGAGGCACCCAATTCGCGCATGTTGCGAATCCCAGAGCGACGCATCAGATTTAAAAACGCTTCTGCATCTCCTGAGCCTTCGTATGCAGTTGGGGGACCACCATCAATACGATTAAAGATGGCAGGAGTTACTCCAAAATACTCTAAAAGGTTGCACGGCCCGCTCGAAGTCAAGCCTGGAACTCGAAGCCTCTTTGTTGGTAATCTCGTTCTTCGACGCCATGACAAAACGAGGATGAATGTCAAGGATAAAGAATTTGTCCATATTTATACAAATCAAAACAACTCTTCACATTCCTCGTTGGAAACTGCTCACTCGGGAAGATAAGGAAACGTTCGAAAGTTTCGAGAAAGAAATTTATTGTGACGGTCAAGTGTTGACCGACATTATTTTTCTTGAAAATTATGCCGACTGTTGGATATCCCCACTTTTACGCAGATGACGGTTGCGTATTCCAAATTTTACGCTGGCAGATCAAATCTTAACTTTTACGCTTCTGTTCAAAGTGTTTCAAATTTTGGAGATATTTGGAAACTTTGAAGGGGGTCTTGTAGGAGCGTAAAAAGTGCTTCAAAGAAAGAGTCATCTCATTCATAAGTGATTGGTTTTACGCCAAACAGAGCGGATAATCTCTTTACGCCCAAGACTAGGCTAATCAATTTACGCCTAAGCAGGCTGATCATTTTACGCTCGGATCTACACCCATGATTTTACGCCAAGGACAGAGCAGCCTCTTTTACGCTGGAAAAAGTCGTCAAATCTCGCATTTAATGCAAACTCTGACATGGAGATATTAATGATGGCATGTATCACAAAGGGATTTGTCTTTACACAGAGACCAATGTTGTCGTTTAGTGTGTGGATTGAGCTACTTTACGCTCACACTACGGCTTCTTTTACGTACGAAAATTATACGAGCCTTTACGCTCAACAGTCGACGTGTGCGTAAAGTCTATTTGAGCTGCTTTTACGCTCAAGGTTATTTAATAACCACTTTACGCGGGAAGTCTATGTCAAGGCTATTTTACGCCAAATCTACTGCTTTATGCTCAGAGTACATTGGGCTATTTTTACGCCCTATTCTCCTCCACCAGTTTGGAACGTGGTTTGCTTACGTGGCTTCCATGCCACTCTTTTCGAAGAACGTGTGTACATGCATCCTATCCTTACTGAAGTGATGGGACACACGTCAACATATGCAGAGGATGGCCTCGATCATGGGTGGCAGTTGTTAGCGTAAAGATGGAACTTTTGCTGAGTTTTTACGCACAAGAGCCCAAGTCTATAAATAAACTTATTTTTCTCATAACAAAGGACAGAGACAGACAGGGAGAAGAGAGAGAGACAAGAGAGAATACAGAGATCAGAACTTAGAGATTTTGATTCTCCAGGGCATTCTTCTTCAACTTTTCTTTCAGAACAAAGTGAAGTAAAGCAGGAAAGTATTCGGCCTCGCCATCAGTGCCCAAGTGCGTCGATACCTTTCTGGTGACTTAGCTCTTCCAGTTGTTCTACTTCAAGCAGTGATCTTCATCATTATCATATGGTCTAAGGAACAAAGTGATCATTTATGAATCAGACTTCCATAGCAATACTTTCCCAGAATCAAACTTGTACTTTTTGTACTTTTTCTCGTTTTATTTTCAAAAGCCAATTCCTCCAAGGCATTTTGTTAAGTAAAACAATATATAAATATTACTTGATATTAAAACTAATATTTTATTGAGAAATATGATACAACATATTTAGCTTTTATTTAGGAAAGTTTTCGGAATTTTGCATAGTTATTTTTGTATCAATTACAACTATAGGTATACATATGCATATAGTATTATATATGTATATATGTGTATATAAAGAAAAACAAAGGAAATAGAAAATAAAACCCAAAACCCAGCCCTGGCTAAACCGACAGCCCCCCAACCCCAGCTAATCGGGCTAACACCCGATCCCTATGGTATATAGAGATAAAGAGACAGCGAGAGAGGGCGAGAGAAGTAAACCCTAGCCCTACTCACACTTTACTACTACCCCGACTCCAAGGCGGCCACCCCACAGCTAGGGCTGTAGCCTCTCTTTTCAAAATTTTTTTGAAATATTTTTATTATTTATTTGATTTAAATGGTGACTGCTAGATTTTTTATAAATAATTAATTAGATAATTAGTACGATAGATGACTTTAGCCACAGATGAGTTTTGGAGTACAAGACGACTAGGAATCATTGTACGGATAGTGCAATGACGTGCTTTGACTAGTGTATTAGTCACGATAGGAAAGACCGAGCCATAGCGAAGTCCTAACTAGGAAAACCAGATCAAGTTGTGACTTAAACTCCACCGATGAATTATTTATTTATTAATTAGATATATTGATTTTAGGAGACCCGGTGGTACCAAACCAGACCGGACCGGACCCGATCCAAACCGGGCCCATGTAGTCATACAGAGTGTTCAAGAAGTCCAGGTAGATGTATATTGTATCTACATATATTCTGTACTTTATTTCCAAGGGATTGACTATATTCGTTATACCTAAAATATTATTTTATCAATATTTATTCAGCAATTTAGAACTTTTGCACGATTTTCGGTGGACCGAATAGAACAAGATTATATGGTGTTCCCCAATACCATACCAACATTTGGTGATTGAAATTCTAGCGTTGTTGTTATTGATACAATATTTTGGTATATAAATATCTTATTAGGAAATTGTGTTATTAGGAAATAATAATAATAATATATATACATATATGTAGGAATTATGGAAATAAACAAAATGATTTATTATTTTGTTTTAGCTAAACTCTAAATCTTGATATATATATGGTATAGTATATATGTTTTCATCATATATATATATATATATATATATATATATATATAGGGAAGGGATATTACACCAAATGCTATTGCACCATTATTACACCACTTGATCTGAACCGTAGAAGGTATTAAATCCTATGGTTATTAAGGTATGATGAGGTGGCATCAAATTTACATTGATGGAAAGTTCTGACAACTCATTTATTGCAAAAGCCTGCCATATTCTCCTTCTTCCTCACGTGAAGAATACCAAGGAGAATAACTCTCCAACTTCTCCTTCTTCCTCTAACCGACTGAGACATGGACCAGATAAGGAGTTCCATGTGAGGGAAGAGGCATTCATTAAAAATTACAAATCCTAATATAGCTTTCTAAAACATCAAAAATTGGTGGAGGTTTTTGTACTCTAAAAAATTACAAATCCTAATATAGCTTTCTCTGTATACCTGTCTTTGTTTCATAGTATATTGTAAGGTTTGTATATTAGCCCTTCACTGCTCTTGGTGTTTGAGACTCTGATGGCTTAACTTGGTATTTAACAATATTGGACGGAGTTAAGTCTAAAGATGAGTTCGAGTTGAATCTTTTCCAACCAGAAGAAGTGTAATCTGGAAGAGTTATTACATCACTAATTCAGAGAATTTCTGTTTACTGTATCGGTTGCCAAATCCATGGTAAATCCTAGAAAGTGATGAATCGAAGCCATTCACTTAACCTGTCCAGAACCAAAATTTGGGTCTGAACATACATGCTTTTGATTAAGATAGTTAGACATAATTCAATGCTAAATAACAATATGCATGCTTTTGATTTTGGAATGTCTTTGGACAAACAATTAAATTCAATCATGTTAGTACATTTGGAAAATTTTATTTATGTGTAACTATTGCCAAACATAAGCTCACTTTTGCTGCAGCAAAAGTAGTAATAGTTTTAGTATCACTATTGAACAGTATGGTACTTTTGTGAATATAAGCTTTACTATTGCTCCAGCAAAGAGAAGTAATAGTTTTGTGAATATAAGCTTCACTTTTGCTACAGCAAAGAGAAGCTTCTAATTGCAAAACATAGGCCCTCGGCTTTGTAAGTTACCAAAACTAGCTCCAACTGGCCAAATCTAGTTCCGACACAAAATAAAAGCAACGAAGATATGTAGCAAGCAACATTCTCAATCCTAACTGGAACGTTAAATATGTAACTTCTATATTTTAGTCTAAACATTTCAACACTAAACAAAGTAACATTGCCCAACAATCCTGTAACGTTGCACATTAGATCAAAAATTAGTCCAAAATTATTACATATTTGCTCCACAACTACCAAAAAAGAGCTACAGACAGAGTAAAATAAAAGGGCTACAAAACATCATTTCTGCCACAACCAACAAGAAAAGAGCTACAAATGCTTGCTCCACAACTAACTGCTACAAACCATGCTTGCTCCATGCCTGCTCCATATTTCCTAGGACCAAAAAAAGTCAATTGTTAACATGTAGCTTCAAACCAATGAAGTAAAATAAAAGGGCAGCTACAAACCCAAATAAAATAGTCACTTGTTAACAAACAGAGCTTAACAAGTAGCCTTAAAGATATAACTCAAACCAAATTAAGAAGACCAACTAATATGCATGTGAAGAAAATAGTACTCACTTCAGTTATAAATTGTTATTTTTTTTACTGCAATTGCGACTATCGTGGCCATGACCGGAACAAGTCTTACAAACTCTAAGTTTCTTTTTCGCTTCTGATATCTCTAACCCACTCTTCAAACGTTTTGTGCTTATTTTATTTTCCTTTTCTTTGTTGCTCTTTCGACCTATTGTGATGGAGTTCATTGGATCTAATATTACTAGAGGATCAGCAATACTCACTTCAGTTACAGGATTATTAATGTTCACATCTTGTTTGGTACTTGAATCTAATAAGGACAACTTAGTGAATGCCTCATCAAAAATCTCTATTGTAACTTTGTATGCTTCCTCTGATTTACCTCCCAAATCAGCCAATTGGGCAGCTCTTCTACTTAGATGACTAACTCTCATGACTTCTGATTTAATACCAATATCTGAATTTTCCAAACCTTTTGACTGAACCACCTCAGATTTGTTATCACTCTTTGTCCATCTCTTCATTATAAAATGAACTGGAATCTCATTTACGTACAAGTGATCAAGCACTCGATGTAAGTGTCTGCATGGTATTCCTAAAAATTGAAGAAGTTGACATCCACATGCTCCCTCATTAGTTGCCATGTTGATTTTCACGAGAAATTCTCTTTCATTAGATTCATCACCCATTCTTGGTTTAACGTTAAACACCTTCACCTCACCAAAAGTCTCAACTTCATCTGCCTGAAAATTCTTAGATGCAATAAACTCGCATTGCACTTTCATAAACATGGTCCTTGTATATACAATGCTTGCATGTCGTAACATAGGATCCATAGAATGTGCAGACTCAATAACACGATTCTTATATCTAGAAATGAAGTCTTCTTCCCTTTCCAAAACATAACGATTATCCAAAGCATCCTCGAAGCGAATAACAAAATCTCGTAGTGTTGTTGTAGACTTGAGAAATGAATCAAAGAAGGAATTTATGCTTTCACTTCGTTGGGTTGAGTTCATTCCAGCAAAAAATATGCCTCGATTATATGTAGGAATCCACATTTGTCGAATATTATACATTTGTTTCAACCATTCATGGTCTTGTAGACCAAATTCCACTAGCATAGATGCCCACTGCACTTCAAATTCCTCAATTGTGTATGTTTCTTTAGTACATCTTTTTACCATCGCCTTAAATTTTGACTTTGTACCATATATGTGTCCTAGCTTCTCTGCAAATTTTTTCTTTATGTGCCAAAAACATAAACGATGGCGGGTGTTAGGGAATATTCTTTTGATTGCTGCCTTCATAGCCATATCCTGGTCCGTAATAATACTAATTGGATGCTTATTTCCCATAGCTTGAAGCCAAGTATCAAATAACCAAACAAATGTATCCTCGGTCTCATCTTGCAGTAATGCATAACCAAATAAAGTTGAACTGTAGTGGTGATTAATTCCTGTAAAAGGTGCAAACGGCATCTTGTACTTATTGGTCCGATATATAGTGTCAAATGCCACTGCATCTCCAAACTGACTATATGCAATACGCGAACGAGCATCAACCCAGAAAAAATTTGTAGCTCTCCCTTCGGCATCAAGTTGAACTGAATAAAAAAATTAGGATTCTCTTCTTGTTTCTGCTGGAAATATGTTAGCACCGTTTGTGCATCTCCCGCCCCTAAACTATTTTGTCTAACAGTCTTTAAATGATTCCAACATGCCCTTTTTCCAAATCCACCATGAGAAGAAATCCCACCAAAAAGTGTAGCAACTTTTCCTACTTCAATATTTTGTCTGTTAAAAACTTCTACCAAGTTTTTAGCTGCAGGATGCATACTTTTATTTATTCTCAAATGACTCCGCTTTGTGGGGGTAACCAATAAATGGTTGTGATCTTCAATAAACTCATTTAATATCCATTTTTCCATGTTTCTGTCTAGAGCCACCCGGAATCTTGCTTTACAATCAGTCTGAATTGTTGATGTCTGCCTCTTCTTAGCTTCCTCCACAACACTTCTTTTTTTATGAACTCCTTCACAAGAACATGTAAATAGAACAACCGTGGAACTCAATCCACGTATAGTGCTATACTTTGTTCTTAGACGTACACGGAATCCATTGTCTCTGCCATAGTTCTCGTAATAGAGATGTGCGTCTTTGATACTTGAGAAAACCATACCAACAACTGGTTTCACTAAATATTCATTGTCTTGTACGATTGCAGTATCTTGAGGCTCATCTAAGGTTTGAACAATGTCAGGAGAACTTGTCATTTTTTTTATCAATATCTGTATTAAAAAAGTAAGTTAGAAACATAAAAAAATAAAACAAATAGACAATGGAAGAAGCTAGCACAACCGATAAACATACAAAAATGAAACTAATTTATTTCAAATTGATAATGATCTCAAATTGATAAAGTTTCTACAAGTGGGTCGAGCATCAATTGGTTATCAAGGAAATCTTGAGATGAGAGGAGTCAGAGACAACAAAGCAGTACTCAAATTTTGAGCTAGTGCAACCGATACAATAAATCGGAATTCTCCGAATTAGTGATGTACTAACTCTTCTAGATTACACTTCTCTTGGTTGGAAAAGATTCAACTTGAACTCATCTTCAGACTTAACTCTGTCCAATATTATTAAACACCAAGTAAAGCCATCATAGTCTCAAACACCAAGAGCAGTGAAGGACTAACATACAAACGAGGTATACAGGGAAGGCTATATTAGGATTTGTAAATTTTTAGAGTACAAAAACCTCCACCAATTTTTCATGTTTTAGAAAGCTATATTAGGATTTGTAATTTTTAGTGAATGGCTTCGATTCATCACTTTCCTTTTTAGAGTACAAAAACCTCCACCATGGCATTTGGCAAACTTTGAGTAGTTGAGAGAGAAAAAATTAAAGCAATACAGATTTTTTAGGTTTTATTCATTGAAAACTCAACAGTACAAGGAAGAGACATGGACAAGTTAGAGAAAAAACTGAAATAGTGCGGATTTGTACCTCTTTAATGCCTCTTCCCTCACATGGAGCTCCTTATCTGGTCCATGTCTCAGTCGGTTAGAGGAAGAAGGAGAAGTTGGAGAGTTATTCTCCTTGGTATTCTTCACGTGAGGAAGAAGGAGAATATGGTAGGCTTTTGCAATAAATGAGTTGTCAGAACTTTCCATCAATGTAAATTTGATGCCACCTCATCATACCTTAATAACCATAGGATTTAATACCTTCTACGGTTCAGATCAAGTGGTGTAATAATGGTGCAATAGCATTTGGTGCATTTGGTGTAATATCCTTTCCCATATATATATATATATATATATATATATATATATATATATATATATATATATAAAATATATATATATATATATATATATATATATATATATATAAAGAGAATAAATAATTTGAATAAAAACCCAAAGGACATAACAGCACAAGCTGTCACGACCCGCACCCTAGAGTAAGGGCACGAGACGTGGGTTCGTCCAGCCTACGCCGTAGTGTCGGTGGTAGAACGCTGGCCTAGATCAACATCTAATAATATAAAGGTACCTGTACAGTATATACTCTCCGAATGGAGGTGACATAGCAAATACAGTCTCAATCACAACTAAGGTAGAACATGAAAAGATAGATAGATAGATATCCAGAAATAAAAACACAGAGATACAATCCAGAATTCTAAGTGTCTAAATAAGTACATATCCAAAACATCTCAGAATCCATATACAGTAATCCATGAAAAGTAAAGACATCCTAATCTAAGGGAGTGTCGTCAACTGCTAGTGGATCCTGCTGCTGGTCCAAGTCACAGCACTCATCTAGGGTAGCACCGTAGTAAGTAGGGCAGAACGCCTCAGCCTCGCCCTCTGTAATATTTTCAACAGGTCCAGTCAGGACAGGAGCGAGCACAGTACATCTCAATAAATCATAGCAGGTCAGGATATATAATCATGCTAGAGAGTAAGATACAGAAAACTAAAAGAAATAACTTGATAAAAAAGAAGACTGTAAATAAATAGCTACAGTATATAGAGAACTAATAGTGACTAGTAATTCAGAGCACAAGATAGTTATGTAAACGATACGATGTCGTACACGAGTAATCTAAAGAGGTTTGTACACGAGTAATCTACTGGATTGATTACATAACCACTTCTACTCCCCCGCCCCAGTCAGTACACAAGGATCTAGCCAAGTTATGTTATTGTACACGAAGGTCATATGAATACATGATTATACACAATTTCATACGTTTTGTATACGAATGTCACGAATATAAAGAGTACACGATGCTCACGATAAAGTACACGAACACGAAATACCCGATGTATCCGCTAAGGGGATAACATCGCACGACAAGATCCATATAGTACTAATCCGTGTTTTCAACGTGTCAGCATCATGTAAAATAATCTAAAGCAAGAAATATACTCCTAATACAGGATATGAAATGATCAGAGAATGTACTTGCCTGTATCCTGAGTATCTGAAGAATATCTACTGTCCGAGGAGTGGTGTCTGTCTCCTATAGAACAGTACAAGTCACTATGAGTCTAAAATGATAATAAGATGCAAGTCAATGCATTCTACATGAATCTAGGTCAATCTAGACCAAAATTAACTCTTTGTCAACTCTGGTCAACCCTAGAAGTCAAACTAGGTCAACCAAGTCAAACCTAAGTCAAACAAGTCTATACTAGTCTAACTAGTCTATTCTAGGTCTAACAAGGCTATACAAGTCCAATCTAGACTCTATACTGGCATTCAAGCCACCCATAGGCTAAGAGCCCTAGGCTATAGGCTATCTCATGCCTATAACCAACCTACAAATCACCTCTACACATGTCAATTCATATATCTAAATAATACACATATTGATATATTTATATAATATAATATAGTAATACACATTAACATATAGGCTACCTATATATATACCACACATACATATATATCTAATATATATAATAGTACACACACATTATTATAATATATAGGATACCTATATATATATACATCTCAATTACATATATATATACATATATATAGAGAATAGGAAGAAGGGAATGTGGTGGTGACATGTGTGTGTGCGTGTGTGCCACAAGAGTAGTGTTCAGTGCAAACAGTGAGCTGAGTGAAAAAATCAGTGAAGTGGTACACACTTGTGTTCAAGTGTCAAATAGAAACAGTGTACACTGTGTTCCTAGGAAAATAGGAAAAAAACAGGAAACAGTGAATGGTAATAAACCTGTGTGTGTGTGTATGTAACCTGTGCACAATGTGACCCTGTGTGCAGTGTCATATGAGAGTGAAATAGTATAGTGATATGTATGTGTGATATAGGCATGAATGTGTGATAGAAAATAACATGTGTGTGTGTTTGTGTACATGTGAGCATGGTGTTAAGTTAGTGTAGTATAGAACCTAAAAAATAGTGAACCACTCTCAGTTTTTAGCATATAAGAAAATGAGAACCAAGTAAGGTGTCAATGACTCAGAGTGTATCATGTGTTAGGATAGGAAATCAATTTATTTTTCACTCAAAATCAGTTCAGTTCAGCCCACAGTCAACAACCCCAAGAAAACTCAGATTTCAGAACCTAGCCATATTGCCATACAACCCAGGTCATACAGTGAAGAGAGAGAAAAGAAATCAATTCATTCAAACCCAGAAAAATAGTTTCACAAACCCAGTTTTCAGTCTTAAACAAAACTCTCAGATTTAGAGCTCAAATCAATACCAAAACATCCCAAAATCAATATACCATTAGTAAACATGTAGGTGCACTATAATAGGGTTTAAACCATGCTAATAACAGTACTAAATAGGTTAATTTTGATGTCAAAGTTCACATTAAAAATCTGGAAATATACAGTGAATAGGGACTGATACTTGAGTATCAGAACAAAAGGGTAACTGAGAATTAGAGCATCAAATTGAATTAATACAAAAATTTATTGGTTGGTAAATATTTGTGTACAAGTGTTTGTGTCAGAGAGAGAGATTCGTGTCCACAAAAGTGGACACGGAGTGTCCAAGCAGCAAGTGACACTCACAATTATTAACTAAACAGAGCAGTCTCGTGCACAAGTGCACGCGTGTCGAGCACTCGATACAGGACACTTCGTATCACGTGCACACACCCACGTGTTCGCCTAGGATAGGTCTTCGTGTCCAACACCCTGTATCGTGTCTATAGGTGTCGTGTCCAGAGTTCTAGAGCCGTATCCGAAGCCCTAAATCCCGTGTACAGTGTCAGTACAAACCTAGTGCGGGCTGAAAAATGTGTCCGACACAACACGAGAGGTCGTGTAACTCTAGAAACCTCGTGTCAGTGGTTACCCCTAGGTCTCGACCAAGTGTCGCGTGTCCAAGTGACACGGACACAAAGAAAACCATCCCGAGCAGCAGGGCACTGCTCACGTCTGCCACGAGCGTGTTCGTGTCCTTGAATCGACACGACATGACACAGAAATCGACTCAGTCGAGGGGGAAACCATAAAGCACATGAACATGAAGAATTTCATTCAAAAATATTCCAAAAATCAAATCTAAATGCCCTTTGGGGCATTTCATCAAACACATTCATGTAAGGACTGATACGTGTCCAAATAGGACACGAATTGGACACAATATCCTACAGAAATCTTGGGTTAGCTAGGGGACACCTAGATCGAGGCTAATATGCAATAATAACAGCAATTTCAATAAGTTTTGAAGGAGTTACCTATAGGTGTCAATTTCTCCAAAAAGCTCCAAAGAGGGGTGTTCTTCTTGATGGCTAAACTTCACCAAATTGTCCACACTCTGAAATTTCTCAACACAAACAGCAAGTAGAAGGAATTAGAACCTATTGCAATTGGTTTGGATGGAAAAGGAATTAAATTGGATTTTCTAGGAATTATTGAAGTTGGAGATTTACCTCTTTTTCTGCTAATTTGACTGCTTAGGTAGTTAAGGTTTTTACATAGGCTATGTGGTTAAATTAAGGATAAATGATGAAATTTGAGGTTTGATGAATTTGGAAAAAAATTCATATTTGAGAAATTTTGTATACGGATTTAATATTATGATTTCATATGACATTACGATCAAAGGTGGATGGACTTCTCGATTAGTAAATTAGTTTTTCAAGGATAATTAATGATTGAGGATTAAAATATAAATTTTTTGACGATTAATGAATATGGATTTGTTGCAAAGGTTAGATTTTTTAGAGAGAATGATTTCTGAAATTGGGACAAGAATTAGAAGATCTATTGAATATTAAATATTGAGAATATTATGGAATATAGATTTTTTTATTTAATTTTAATTTTAAATATTTAAGGAATTTAAAATTTTGAAGATATTGAATTATTGAATTAAATTTTAATGATTAAGATTCCAGGCATCTTTAAAATTTTTTGAGGATTAAGACTTATAAGATGCATAGAATTCGAAGATGTGGACAAAGGAGATAGGTTAAAACATTGGTCGGTCAAACTCCTCTAACTATAAATCATTATCCTATTTTTCTAGTTATCTAAATTTGGCTATCTTAACACCGTCGAGGAAGCCTAACCTAGAACCCAACATCAAGTCAAACCATATATGTTCTTCCTCTTCTAATCTCATCTTTCTCGACTAATGAATTGATCAATATTCTATTTTAATAAATCCTTGTCCTCCTTTCATTTAAATTAATCAATGCTTTCCTATTATAACATTTATTACTTTTCATCTTTATCGTAGTTTTTTTTAACTAGAAGACGAATTTATTTCTAATGTGGGTAGATTTGTAACCTCCATTTTTGGATTTTCAAAATTTTATTTGTTAAATTTTATTTAAATATTGTGTTGGAAAAATAGATTTTTATTTGATTTCTACGAAGGAAATCATGAATATTTTCGACTAACATACCAAATTATTTTTAAATTAGATTTCTGAATTTATGAAAATATTGTTTAAATTTTTTTGGTAATGTTACTTATTATTTAAATTTATTTTTGTTATAAAATACTATATTTAGATTTAATTAAATTGGTTTAAAATATTTATTTGACCTTGTAATTACAAAATATATTGTTTAAAATTAATTTGATAAAATTCAGTATCATTATTGTTATCAAATATTTTGATTTTTATTAATTAAGTTTCAAAATTGTTTATGATTTAAATTTTAGAAAGATTTGATCCTAAATCCTAAGCCTTCCCTTACTAGGAACCCCCCACTCCTATATAAGGGGACCCTTTTCTCTATTTTTCTCCACTACCCAACTCTTAATAACTTCCCAAGCATTGCCAATCATTAGCATCTATCATCTTACCCTTGCATCGTGTTTGTGTTTTTCCTTTTCCATATTTTTTTATTACAATTATATTGCTTTTCTGTGTCTGACATATGGATCTTCCTGTGTTGCATAGGACACCAGGACATGCGGATACGACAACACCTTAACCCTAAACCTAATCTAGCATGAGAACAACAACCCCCATGGCTGCCCTCTCCCTGGCGAGGGACAACCTCACCATGTTATCCCTTTTCTGTCAACCACGTAGACTAGGCCGACCATTGCTACCCCAAGCTACTGCTAGCATATTCCATCCCGCCTTGTCAACCCTACACCACAACCGATACACCTTATTACCGTGCCCTCACAAGTGACCTCCCGCTACACTGTGCCACCCCATCGAGCCTCGACTCCGGTGCTCTGCTAACGCCGGCAACCCCGCTCGCTCAGCACCCCGGCGAGCTCCTCAGCTATTCAACGCACTCAGATCTGGACGCGCCACCGTCTTGGCCGCAGATCCGCCTCCCGAAGCCATCGAGCCGCTATCACGACCCGCACCCGCTTTTCGGGACATGAGTACGTAGCCAAGCCCAGTCTATGTCACAAAATCGACGGTAGTACACTTTCTAAACCTCCATGTCAATCTCAATATAACAAAATCACATTTATTTGCTTATTTATAATAACTATTTTATTTATAAATCCAATAATACAACAAAAAATTAATTTTTAGAACAAACCTGCTAAACATTTGCATAAAAAACTAATTAATCTATCTAGAATCTAAGGTCGACCTCCAAGATCTGTATCTCTCTTGTATAGTCCTTAGTGCAAAAGTAGGAAGCATGTCAAGTCACCTGCAATGATCCAGTCAAGAAAAGAGCAAAGTATAACCCTATTGCATTAATGTAAATACAATATAAGCTAGACAAGTAAAGATATAGTAGAGAATGAAAGAAACATGTATATAAATTGGAAATAATAAACATGTACAAGAAATCACTAGCAAGAACTTTGATGAATAAAATAACTAGCAATGAACATGTATAATAAAATAGACAATGTTTTGAAATACTTTTTGACATGTGAACAGCTTAGGTTAATACGGCACATCATAGATGGCTATTCACAATAAAAGGTACGTCTAACTCATACATGCGTTGTATGACTTAGCTATCCACAATAACAATTATTGGGCTTTGCTCACATACCTATTGAGCATTTCCCTCCCAACTTACTAAATAGTCAATAAACGAATAATGATGCAATCAAGCCAATTGTGCCACAATCATGTCTCAACAGGATACTCAATAAAACACAATAAAAGATAGCATTATAATGTTATAAGCACATATAGCAGTAGTGTACTTGCCTCAATTAACTTGCAGTAGACGTAACTTGACCATGTTGGCACATAATAGTCGTAGATGTCATAACTATACTAGATGGCCTCTAATGATGAAAC
The DNA here is from genome assembly GCA_029216955.1 of Iris pallida. Lineage (NCBI taxonomy): Eukaryota > Viridiplantae > Streptophyta > Magnoliopsida > Asparagales > Iridaceae > Iris > Iris pallida. The sequence continues at coordinate 15,349,703 of JANAVB010040817.1, read as the reverse complement.
AGACAATGCCATTGAGTCCAGAATGGTCAAATTAGCCTAGGATCAATATGAAATAGTCAGAATCACAAGAAATAGAAACGTATGACTAGTCACGACCAAGATCAATCCAATCTAGAAAAACAAAGTCTATTTAAGGAAAAAAATATATTAATTTATAAAAATATTTATAACTAGTTACAAATTATATATATGATAATTGAAAACGATAACACAATACTTTTAGATAACTATTAAAAAATATACAAAAATTATTTTAAGGCAAAACCCTTACTTAAAAAATTATATTTATACAGAAAAATGATAATGAATTATTTAGAAATTATTTATAGTATTCGAACTATATATTTTATTAGTAAAAAATACATTTACATAAATACCTTAAAAACCAAGAAAAATCCTTTATATTTATACAAGGACCCATATAAGAACATTCACTAATATAAAAATACCTATACATATTCCTCCTTTTATAAAGTTCTAATGCATAGTGTATATATATATATATATATATATATATATATATATATATATATATATATATATATATATATGTCAAAAAAAAAAATATATATATATATATATATGTCGCCTCGCCGACCGTCGTCGCTCGCTGACCCATCCCTGGCTGCGCCGCCGGCAAGCAGCGCCTAGTGGGCTGCTCCGCCTCCTGCCTAGGAGTCTGCGCCTGTGGCAGCCTCATACTTCGTGTCTCTGTTCTCCTCGGGGACCGCGCCAGCTCCTGGATCTGTCAGCCCTCCTCGTTTAAACTTTCTCCTTGGTCTCTGTGCCCCAGGGGCCCTTCCTGGAGGGCGCGAGTGGGCCAGCTCTTTGGGCACCTCTCGCTGGGGCTCCCATCCCATTTGCACCCGGCACCTATTGCACAGTTGGCGCCATTTCTCCTGCTGGCGCCCTTTTGTGCGCGCCATACCCCTCAACGGGCCCTGTCTGTCCCTTTCCCGTGTTCTCTGCGGGTGGTGCGTACTCCCCAGTATGCATGTTTTTAGGAGCCAAGCCCCTCACGAGCGGCAGTCTCCTCCTATCTCTCGGAGCTCCGTCTCTCTCATTGGCACACCCTCCCGGTGGCTCTATTGAGGGAGCCCAGCCTCCCTACCCGCCCTCCCAGTGGCGCTATTGAGGGAACCCCCCCGGTTGGCGCCCACCCCTCTCCTTCTCAGTTTGGTGCACATTTCCTCCACCATGCGGTTGTAGCTAACTTGGGCACCCAGCCAGGCGGCGCTCATACTCCCGTGCACCCTATGGGAGGTGCACATCCGTTCACCCCCCCCCTCGTGCCTCCCTCCCCGTATGACCTTCCCAGATGATCTCCTAGCCCTAGTATCTTTTATCCAATCTGCGGCCTGCCCACACCCTCCCAACCCACCGGCTTGCAGTGGCGCCCTCCCGTCCACACCACCCCTAGTCTCGTCTCTGACCCACCCTCCTCTAGCTCTGCTCTCAGAGACCGACCCTCCTCCACCCCCCGTCTTCGCGGCTCACCCTTCTTTCGCCCTTACTTTTACCGCGATGCTCATGCCCAATCTCTCGGAGACTCTCCCCCTCTTCCCCAGGAGATCGAGCTCCCAGATATACCCTTCCCTGTCTGACAGACAATCTATCCAGGTCCCCTTCCCCACCGAAGAGATCTCATCCTTGTCAATCAACTTCTCGAAAACTTTCGTCTTGAAATTTGCCAACGGCTGCCCGAAGCTCTTCAAAGTACAAAAGGCCATAGCCGGATGGGGTCTCACATCAACCTACAAAATTGCCCCTTTGGACCCCAAACACTTGTTCCTCCAGCTCTTATCCGATTCTGACCATAAGAAGGTATGGTCGAGAGCTACCGGCAGAATTGACGCCCAGAGCATGAGCATCATTAAATGGTCTCCTAATTTCAACATAAAAGTAGACTCAGCGATAGTCTCAGCCTGGGTCACCCTTCCCAACCTCCTCCTAATATGTTTCACCCCTGCTGCTATGAAAAGAATCGTCAGCTCATTCGAGACATTTGTGGCCATGGCCGAAAAGACCAGAAACCTCGCCAGAGGAAACTACACAAAAATCTGCATGGAGCTCAATTTGTCCAAAGTCCTGCCCACACAAATCTAAATAGAGCTTAGAGGCAAGACACACACCTAGAATCTAGTATTCGACAACAACGTCATCTTCTGCAAGCACTACCATATGACAGGGCACTCAACGGAGCTTTGCTTTAGGGCACACCCAGAGCTGAAGAAGAAATCGAACAGAAAGATACACAACACCAAGCAAACTAAACAAAATCATCAATCTCCAATTCTACTGCTATCCAACTCTCACGTCCGATTCGAAGAATCTGCCAACGCACCCTGTCCCCAATCCCCTACCACCGCGAGCAAAGCTATTGTGCCCTTCAACCCTCCGATCATCAGCCTCACCAATAAATTCGACGCCCTTCCTTCAACCCCATCAGATAACACCTGGAGAACGCCACCTTCGAAGATTCCACAGAAGCTACTATGGAGGCCTTTGAGGACAACCCAGATGGCAAAAGGGAAGATAACCAGTCCTCGGAGCTCTCACCAGCTCCCAAAAGCCTAGATATCACCCCACCACCCCACAACTCAGAAAGCAATCACGTGGACGCTTTGGCCAACATCGGCCAAGTCGTAATGGCCAGCTTGCAACAAGCCATGGAAGCAGGTCTCACCAGCCTGAACAGCCACTTCGGATCTCTAACTGAAATAGAGGGAGAGGCATAAATGCACACACCTAAGGAAGTTGCAGGTCCTACCAAAGACACGCCCTCTACTACGAGTGGATTAGAGGCAAAACCCAACGCTACATCCAAAAGAAACATGAAGAAGAAGAGCGATAAAGAGTCCACGGCCATGACCACAAGGTCTACCGCAAAGCTCACCAAACCCCCTCTCCTCACAAGTTCCAACATGCTTACATCCTTTCATGGAATGTTAGAGGCCTGGCCAACAAACCAACCATGAGAAGATTAATCAGCCTAAAGAAAATCCATAATATTAATATTTTAGTGATCATATAACCCAAAATTCCCCATAAAAAACTTAAACCCATCCAGCTTCAGCTCGGTTTCCTATCCGCCGTAGCGGGTTGCAACGACATTTGGATCCTTTTTGCAGCAAACATCAAGTTCGGCATCATCTATGATTCGAGACAAGCTCTCTCATGTTGGATGGAACACTCCACGCTCTAGCACCGCTCCCTTCTTTCTCTCGTCCATGGTAGCTGCGACATCCCGGAACGTAAACAACTTTGGGACACCCTAACAGATACTCATCTTCACTTCATCAACCTCCCATGGATTTGCGTGGGGGACATCAATGCTATCACCTGCAGAAAGGAGAAGTCAGGAGGTAGGTCGCCCCCTCAGACGTCTATGAACGACTTAGCAGCTTCATATTCAACACCCACATGTCCCCCCTTCAGTTCTCCGATAATGTATTCACCTGGTACAACATGCAGGAAGGCTCCCGGAGACAATACTCCCGTCTGGATCTCGCCCTGGTCAACAACCATTCGTCAGACATGGGACTCATATTCAACCTCTCACACCTCAATACCACAGAATCGGACCACTCCCCCCTCCTCATCGAGATCAGTAGCAACTCCAACCAGATCAAAAAAACCTTTGATTACTCGATCTCTAGAGCCGTCACCCCTAATTCAGAAATATTATGGAAACTGCTTGGAATACGCCCAATGACCCCGACCCCCTCACTCGAGTGGCAGCAAAACTCAAAGCCACGAGGAAAGCCCTCACGGCCTGGAGCAAGAATGTATTTGGAAATATTTTCCATGCCGTACGCTCGGCCGAGGACGACATCACCCGCACAGAGATTCTTTACGCTACTGACAGATCCCCGACAGCACGCAAATCCCTCAACCTCACCAGAGCGTTGCTCAAGTTCTGGCTCAAAATTGAAACAAAATTCTAGAAACAGAAAGCCAGGCTCACTTGGGACGTCGAAGGAGATAAGAACTCCAATTACTTCCACTCCTGCATTAAGGGGTGCAGACAACAGCTCAACCTTTACCTAATCACCGACGAGAGCAGAGTTCTTCTCAAAGACCATCGGGACATCCAATCTGCCGCCGCTAGCTACTACTCCTAGTTATTCTCCAAAGAAGTCATAGTCAAGGATGATGATTTCTTTACGGAGGTCCCCCGTCTGATCGACGATAACGACAACAGTCAGTTGCTGCAGCCCCGTCCATGGAGGAAGTCAAAACCGCACTCTAGGCCCTGAATGAGCACAGTGTGCTGGGCCCTGACAGTTTTTTTGGAACCTTTTTCAAATCTTGCTGGGACATTATCGTAGATGACCTCCTTGCGACAGCCACCGCTTTCTTCCAAGGAGTGAGATATCCTAGATCGATCTTTTGTACAAACCTCATCCCCAAAAAGGAAAACCCAAAAATGTTCAAAGGCTTTCGGCTTATCAGCTTACGAACCTTCAATAACAAAATCATCTCCAAGATCATCGCCAGCCGCATGTCCAGGATTCTTCCAAAGATTATATCGAAAGAACAAAGCGGCTTTGTCTCTGGCTAGAGCATCCTAGACAACATCTTGCAGGCACAGGAGATGATCACGTGTATGAAATTCTCGGATAGGGGTGGGAATATTGTTAGGGTTATATACTAAAAGCATCACTTTTGTAGTAACCTTATTTCCTTATATTTTTGAATGAGAATCATATGGGCAAATGTTTGCATATTTTATTTGTTGCAAGTATTAATGCAAATGTCTGATATTCTATATTGTAGATAATATGGTGTGTGGTGTCACACATAAGATCATATTATCAGTTTTCTATGGAATATATAAATAGTTCACAACCTAGATGGACTTAGACAATCTATTGGAAAGGTTATAATGTAATCTGGTATTAGTCTATCTTGACTATATGTTTACACTAGTACACTTTGTGTGTACTGAACAGGACCACTTGAGGTTGTTCTCTTTGTACTGACTACATAAGAGAACAAACACCTCTGTTATTATGGATGCTTGTGCTCTTAATTCGGATATAATAATAGACATGTATATGCAGTGTGCATTACTTTGACTCATAAAAGAGTGAGATTCATTATGGGTCAACAACCTCTATGAATTGGGTAATAACATTGTATGTATGATGGGCTCTTGATTATAAATGGAATGCATGTTCCGATACATCGGGTTGATGATGTCCCCTTAAGGAGCTCATAAGGATTTTCATGTAAACCATGCAGGTGGATTATATTCGACATGACAAATAAAGTTGAACGGTACTACTTAAGGATAAAAGATGTCGAATCAATATAGTTGTCAGTAACTTAATTTGATCGACGGACATTCGATATCTTAACATGGGGAGCCAAATGAGCATATAATAAAAGGAGCCCACAAACATAATTTAGGATTAGAGAGGTAGTACAATAATAGCTCATTAGTGGACCAAGCTATTATTAATGGGCCTGGATTGTGTGTTCGGGCTGAACACGGGATATCCAGATCCGTTAGGAGGCCTAACCCTAATTTCTTCTCATGGTCCCTGCCGTAGCCTAAATATATCCTCTATTCTCTGGCTGCCAAATGATTGATCAGAAATATGAAGCTTTCTCTAAATTCGTGATTCACGTAAGGAGAGAAAGAGAGGACTGCCAAGGAGAAGAAAAGGTTGGAAGATCGTCGCATACACGACATCCAACTTGAGGAAGGAATACGTACAGAAGATCTTGGGGTCGTCCGCTCGAGATTGCCAGGAACTACTTATCTTCTTTCCACCGCAGGTATAATTCGTAAACCCTAGTTTCCGTCTATAAAGGATTAGAACACGTATTAAATCTGTTTAACTTTCTATCGATCAATACACACACCAAAGTAAGGGTCCTAGGAATCTCCAGTTCCATCAAATATTGTCGTCAAGCTGGAAATGAAGAAAGCCTACGACCGTTTGGACTGACAATTCATGATATGGGTATTCAGGGCCTTTGGGTTTTCGGAGACCTGGATTGACATCGTGTTCAGATCCATCTGCGACTCTTGGTTCTTCACTGTCATCAATGGACTAGCCGAAGGCTTATTCAAGTCTAGTAGGGGAGTCAGGCAGGGAGACCCTTTATCCTCCACCATCTTCATCATCATCGCAGAATCTCTCAGCAGAAACCTCAACAAAATGGTCGATACCCCCCGCTTCCAACACTTTTACACCACCACCGGATGCCCTATCATCACCCACCTAGCTTACGCTGACGATATCCTCATCTTCTCCTTCGGTGACGTGGGATCTATGGAAGTAGTCTACAACACGCTAGAGAGATACACCAAATGCTCTGAAAAATGTGTTAACCCCAACAAAAGCGTCATCTACACCCACCACAAGGCGAACAGGGACCACTCCGAGACCCTTTCCAACATCACCTCCTTCACAGTAGAGTACCTATCGTTCTCATATCTAGGATGCCCACTAGTGTATGACAGATCTAATACAGGTATCTTTGACGGGCTGGTGAGCAAAATCAAGAAAAAAATTGAGGGTTGGCACAATACGATCCTCCTCCAGGGGAAAAGATGATTCTTATCCAGCATGTCCTCTCCTCCATCCCTTTTTACACCATAGCCGCCTGCTCTCCCCCTAAGAAGGTGCTCACCTCCATTGAGACCCTCTTTGCCAACTTCTTCTGGGGTCATAGCGACGGCAAGTACAAGCGCCACTGGGCCAGCTGGGAAACTATGCCTAGCCCTACCGATGAGGGAGGGTTGGGCTTCAGCAAATTGACAGACATCATAGACGCTTGTGCCATGAAGTCGTGGTGGAAGCTTTGCATGAGCCACTCTATTTGGGCGCGGTTCATGAGGCCGGATATTTTCGTATTCCTACCCCTTCGCCGTAGACTCCAACAATAGATCTTCCTCGTCCTGGCGACACATCCTTCATAGACGACACCTTGTCGAACCTTACATCCACCTTCAACTTGGCTCAGGCGGTTCGTCCCTCTTTCACGAATGTTGGGCCGAGGACGCCCTCCTATCGCGGGCCCAAACGGCCCCCACCAATAGCTTATTCGAGATCTGTGGGATTGTGAGATCGGGTGGAAGTGGGACAGTGTCAGGGAGTAGCTAGGCGTGGAGGTGGCTGCGGTCGTAGCAACCTTCGGTTTAAAAGTCCAAAATGACCCCGACATATTTTTTTGGTCCCTCACCCATGAAGGAGCCATCATGATAGCATCAGCGAGGAAAGTCATTCGCGACATCGAAATGCCATCCCCTAATACTGCCCCCTTTTGGCAGACCTGCATCCCCAAAAAATGTCCTTTTCTGATCTGGTGAGTGTTTTGCAGGAAGCTCCCCATGGACGACGCACTCACAATCATCGGATTCAGCTTAGCCTCCGGGTGTCATTGCTGCGTAGAGCACCAATCAGAGACCGTCGAGCACGTCCTTTATTCCAGAGACCTAGTCGGCCACTTGGTGGACCTTCCTCTCGCACAGGTGCAGGCAAGACCAAGAGGTTGGGGGCTTCAACGATCTTCTAGGCATCTGGGGTAAAGTATCGCACAACCACCAGATCATAGCAGCCGCCGCCATAT